>JABUQX010052515.1:17500-32450 GCA_015478945.1 Trachelipus rathkii | reverse complement strand
TGTCAAGTTGGATTCTTTAATAGCTGACAGGACATTGGCTGCATTATCTGTTAAAATCAAATGCACTTTTTCATTAGGTATACCCCAAGTTTGCAGTGATTCATTGATGAATTTGCCAATATTACTTCCGGTATGGGCCTCAGAAAAGTGTGAAACTTGCAAGATATAATTTTTAAGTTTGTATTCAGGTGTTGTTAAAAATCTAGCAGTCAAACTATAAAATGACTCGTTAGTGTGCTGGCATGTCCAACCATCGGTAGTTAAACTAATGAAATTAACTTGATCTAATTCATACTTTACTTTAGCCTTTATTGTTTCATACATTAGAGGAATAACTTTAGTGGAGAAATGAGTCCGACAAGGTACTTTATATTTTGGGGCTAGATGCTTTAAAAGCCGCTTAAATCCTTTATCATCCACAACAGAATATGGCTGCAGATCTAAACATATCATTTCACCAATGAGACGGGTAATACTCTTAGCCTTAGGATGATCATGTTGCCACATTTTTTTTCTTGTCCAAATTTCTTGTAAAGATGCCTGAATATAAATTAGTTTCACATAATTAGTTCTTAAAAATTAAAATTTATTCAAAAAAATTATTAATTTAACCTAAGAAAATGAAAGCAACATTGATTTAAAAGTAATCGCATTGTTGTTTAATATCAATAAATAAACTATAAAGTAGTAAAAGTTTTTAGTTACATAACTTACATTTGTTTTCTTTTTCTTTTTATATATTTTTTAATACAATATGAATATTCAATGTAACAACTTTCCTATTTTATTCATAATAAACCAAAATTTACCTGTCTCGATGTTTCTGGTGCAGACATATTTGAGCTTCCCCTATGGGTCTGCTGTTTCCGCTTGTTTCGGGATCATCGCATTTTTCTACTTCTTGTGCTACTTTTGTTGTGCAAAAATCTGTTAAATACTTTTAATTTTCAACTGCTTCGTTTGAAAATTTAGCATTGGAGATCATGAATTTCATTTTATTGTGAACGGCATTATGCACCCCTTTGAGATGGTTTAGAAGATTTGTTGTTGTCATTTTGTGAGGTACTTTACTTCCTCTGGACAAATTCTTCTTGCATAGTATGCACACTGCTTTGCTAATATCATCATCTTTCACCTTAAAATAGTCCCATATAGGAATTGAAGTTTTAGGCATTATACTTTTTTAATTTTGTTATATTTATATCAAATCTGGAACAGCAATATATTAATAAGGATAATTAAAACTAAAACAATAATCTATAATAGCAATAAATACGTTTTATAAGACCTTATTTAATACAGAATAAGGAAACTCTTTTTTTTCTTTAATATCTACTTGTTATGATAATTTGTCAGGCCAATAGTAATAAAGCAAATGGCTTCGGCTTCGGCTTCGGCAAAAATGCCGAAGCTTCGGCATACCGAAGCCGAAGCCGAATATTCGGCACATCCCTAATATATATATATATTTATTTATTTATTTTAATTTGTATCCACCAAACCTTTATCCCATGAATTGGGTTATTCATTACCTACCACAGTAGGTTGAAATTGAGTTTTATGTATTTCCTAACCAAGTGGATTTGCGTGTGCAGATTATCTAAGTTTGATAGCAAGCCCAGCTTTGGCTCAATGCATTTTGAAATTCTAGCCACTGTGGATGTGGTTTTGAATCCACATGGGCAGACCTTTGTTAGAAGCATGATAGAGAGAGAGTGAGTGAGTTTAACAGGGTTGGCAAAAGACATGGATTTTTTTTTGGCTATGGTTTATTGGCTATTTGACCCCTTTATAATTTTTCATATAAGGGGCTAGCCAATTAACCATTATCCAAATATCCATGGCTTTTTGCTAACCCTGGAATGAGTTAGTGTCATGTTTTGTATGTTATAATAGAATGTTCTGTTCCATGTATTGGCAATGATTTAGTGATGCGTGGGTATTGAGATTAATTCACTATGCCTTAAACTGTAATTATATATACCGTATATATATATATATATATATAGCAAAAAAAATATATATATATATATATATATATATATATATATATATATATATATATATATATATATATATATATATATATATATATATATATATAGTTATATATATATATATATATATATATATATATATATATATATATATATATATATATATATATATATATATATATATTATTTAAATTTTTATAGGAACTTGTATTTTACAAATTTCAAACTACTACGAATTTTGATTCACATTATGTAATATTTATATACCGGTATATAAAGGTTGATGTGTAGTGTGGTGTTCAAGTTGCATGGACTTATATATTGTAATAGTTTTATACTAATTGTTATATAGGTTTATTCCTAGATAATAGTTTGGTGTATATTGAACCAACAACTTATTATGCCCGAGAGAAAATATATCTTCATTTAAACAAATGTAAATTTAAAATTAAAGGCAAAACTTTATACTCTATTTAGAAAGTTTATAAGAGCTTGTAACAAATTTTTAAATAAATTTTAGCTCATGAACAAAATTTATTAAGAATAAAATTTTTGTGAAAATGCAGGAAGTTTTCAAAAAATATTTTTAAGAAATTATTTTTTGATTTTAGGAATATGGAAACACTTATTCATTTGATCAAAGGAAATATTGGAACTGGGATTTTGGCTATGCCAGATGCACTTAAAAATTCAGGTCTATATACTGGTGTTGGATTATTGCCAATCGTCGCAGTCATCTGTATTCATTGTATGCATATATTGGTAAGTTAATAATGTACTGATGTACTGAGGCTAAGACCCTGCCAAATTTAGCAGTCCATGGCTGTCTAGAAATAAATATGTACTAGCCTGAACTACCAGAAATTATTTTTTAACTTTTTTTTTTTTCAATTTCAGCAATGATATAAATTTTCCTTTTTTTTTGTTTTTTGTTTTAGTATCTCACTACTACTTATAATTCTGTTATATATTCTCAATTAAATTAATGATAAGGTCCTATTTAGGAGATTTGAATATATGTAACATTGATTGGTTGGGCTCCTCTGATACCTAAAGAGGTTGAAAGGAGTCTGTATCATTCTGTATTCTTAACAATATGAACCAGTTGATTAAGGAACTTCTTCAAACAGTACTAATCAATTTTTGAACACCTTTGATATAAACTTTAGCACTAGTCCCTCTCTCTATAATTAAACCATGATGAACCTTTTGGAAACAAAACTGCAATCTTCTACCATATCTCTTAATTTTAATGCTTTTTCTCCAGCATCACCCTTACTTAAAACGTATCATCCGGTACTTTAATTGAGAAAATTGAGGCTCCACATAGCTTCTATGGTAACTATTCTTTATATTGAAAGGTTTTGTTATGCTTAATCTATCCTTTCATCTTGATTCCAATTAATCAAACTTCCCAATTAGTTATGCACATCAATCTATTTCACCAAACTTCCTTCTACCCTAATGTTAATCTTAGGGTTTCCATCTCTTTGATATAAATATGAGTATATATTTTTTTTATTTTTCTAGCCATTTTCTTCACTTTCTCCGTAAAAACTGAATCTTCTCTTCAGAATTGTCACAATTACAGAATAGTCAACCTAGATCTAATGTTATTGATATTTCAACCACTTATGTTTATTCCATCCAAGTTACTGATTTTTCTCTCTTCTCACCATAAGAGTTGAATAAATTAGGTGACATCATATAGCGTTGTTGGACTGTCATTCAGATTAATCATCCTCTATTTTAAAAAACTGCTTTCTATTTCCTACATAAAGGTTCTTCTCCCAATTATTTACTATTTAAGGAACCCTTTCGTATGATATTTACTCTTCTATCAAGTGCAATTCAATTTTATTCAAAGTTTTCAATATCTAAACATAGCTGTGAGAAGCACATTTTCATAGTCAACACACAACGAATTGTACATATCTCGTTTGATCTTCATAGCTTCGCGGGTCCTTACAACCAACTCCTATTCTACCACTGAGCAAATTATGATGATTCTTGTCACCTTTCCATTAACAAACGCGTCAGTTCTACATTTCTTCTATTTTTCACATGTTCGGAGCCCTTAGAAAGCTCTCTAGAACAGAACCTATCTACCTGTATTTCCGTGCTGGGTTATTCTTACAATACTTGCTATCGTTCCTGACCTGATTTATGTCTCATGTAAATTTGAGTACCTATAGAAAAATTGTATATAATATGGATGAATACTAACACACATTGCCTTGCTGTCTACATTTCTTCATAGATTCAATATTAATTTATATGATTTGGACAGAAAGACCTATGTTATTCATTTCTATCGACAGAAAAATTCTACCTCAAGAGAGCTCCCTTTAAAAACATACTTCTTTCCATTGGCTTTATTTTACTCCAGGCTTCTTTCTGAGTTTTAATATTAATGATAGCGTTGTCCCATGCTACATTTTAACATTCAAATATCGATTATTGGTTCCTTTTTATTTCTTAATAGTGATTAATGTTACGTTCTATTGTCATACTATATGTATTTCTTTATTCTACATACTCAGTATAAACTAATTGCAGGACTTTATATTGTGTGTTCTCTTGCGATTGTAAGCAGCGATTTGTTTCTAAATCATGCTCTCGCATGGATCCATATTACATGTGTTATATTTACCATTTAAACCTTTCATTTTATCATCTACTAACTTAAGATAAACATACTCTTCTACTCATTCATGCGAATACATGTCAGAATATTTTGCGTTAAATTAAATCATACATAATGATATATTCTCTCACTTTCTACTTCTCTTGGTATAGTATCCAACAGATCATTAATATTTCTCTCTCGTTCGTTCCTTTCTCCACCCCCTGTCACCTCATGTAGTTCTGGAGAAAATGGTTTTCACTCGATGGTTCAAGACATGTCTATCTGGAATAATATGGTTGACTCTATACATCTAATCCAATACAAATGGGAGCTCTTATTATTACATGACTTGATAAGTATGTACTGATTCTAAAGTCATATAATATGAGTAATTGACACTAACCATTTATGCCCGCCCAAAAAATCCGAGAATATATTTTACTCTTTGGTCTCAGACTCTTAGAGAAAGCTGCACTATCTTGTTGATATGGATTACTTCAAAACTATAATCTTCTATGAACCATCATGGTCTCTTCTAATTCAAAAGATGCCTCTGTTGACTTTCCACTGTTCGGCAAAAAAGTTTTGAGATTCCTGGTTGGGGTCCTTCTCCAAGTTGGGTATCTTTCGAGTAAAGCAGGAACAAATTAAACTTTTGAAGCAGACTGCTTTCGATGTAAAAATCAGTTTTAGAACTTTACTTCCAAAGAAGTCCGACAGGACCTCATCCTGGTGCTACATCAAAAGTAGATCCATCCTCCATTCTCCACTATAATACCTTTCAATATCGCTTGGAAGGTAGCGCGGGGGCTAGACTGTTAAGGATAAGGAATAATTATACTGAGGGTGTGAACCTTCATTCCGTCTTTAAAATACGTTCTCGGATAACAACATTCCTTCACCTAATACAATAATATCAATTCAGTGATCTTTTTCACTTCGTATACCATCGTTCTACCTACACCAATTCTTAGGAGTTAAAGGATATACTTATTGGGCAATACTCCTCTGTGCTCGAAGAAGGTAATTACATTAACACACATACCCTCTCTCCTCTGTAGAAATCGAGACTAAACTGCCTAGTCTACCCCATTCTCATCTTCTTCCACAACCCCAAAGCCACCTGTTATACCATCTCCAACCATTCAAGTCGCCTAACACAATCAATCTGAAGACCCTACTCACCCCCGTCCAAAACATCATTCAGATTATCTCATAAAGTCACACACTCAACATCACTCTCAGATGGACCCATATGATGCAGCCTTATACACATACACCTAACAAAAACTTACCAATCCTAAAATTTAACCATTAGTATTCTAGTACTTACACCAAAAAAATCCACCATAGCTCTGTGCCATAAGTCACTCATCAGAATCGCAACTCCTTTTCTCCCCCTCTCATTCCTCACCACTCCAGCACACATACATATCACCGCACACGTCTTCACCACTACCTTTAATCTCTGTTTTCAGTCACAGCAAGCAAATCAAATCTGCCCTTTCTAAATACATCTATCATCTCTCTCCTCTTCGCCATTTATTCCTCTAACATTCAGAGTATACCCAAACGATTCATACAATTTCGCAGAAAGATACAAGGTCGCTTATGGCGGTCACAACCAGGTCCGAGGCATGCATTTGCATTCCTAGCATGAAGATAAGTGGTAGCGGGTTGCCAACCCAGCTACCACTGTCCTTTTAATCACCTCCTATGTATGTATTCTTATTATTTATTTTTTGTTTCATATTGTAGGTGGAATGTTCAAATGAATTAAAACAAAGGATTGGTATCAGAAGTCTAGACTACGCAGATGTTGCAGAGGAAGCTTTCAGAACTGGACCAATCCTTTTACAACCTTTGGCATCAACAGCTCGTAGAATCATAAAGAGCTTCCTCATTATTACACAAATGGGATTCTGTTGTGTTTATGTAGTTTTTATCTCTGCCAATGTTAAACAAGTAAAGAAAGATATAATTAAATTTTACTTTTTAATACTCTATTTAATACTCTTTTTTTTTTTTTCTTAACACTATATTTAATATTATATGCTATTAGTAGTTGTATATTGTTCATTATTGAGAATGGAATGTTTGCCTATTTTTCCCTTGTTATTTTTTGAATCAATTCCACATTTCTATATATTAAACAATTTTGCAAGTTGATAGAATTTATTTTTGAAAACTATATTTGCTTTTAATTTTAAATTCAATTTTAGGTTTTTTATTTATATTTTTAATATTTACTCTAATTTCACTTTTTAATTTCTACAGGTTATGGACTGCAAGTATCCTAATGCAATTATTAACATATATTGTTATATGGCAATATTGCTTTTACCCCTTCTAGCTCTCTCTATGATTCGTTCACTAAAGGTTTGATTTATAATTATTATATTAATTAAACTTTTAGAATTGTATGCATTAATGTATTGTAAGTAATAATAAAACTTTTTACTCCAAATAACTAACTAAATTTTAACATTGATCCTAACAGGTTCTGGCTCCTTTTTCTCTCCTGAGTAATTTCTTATTGATCTTAGGGCTATCCTTTTGTTTTTATTTTCTTATCTTCAAGATATATCCATCGTATCTGACAAAGATCGTAAAGGAACTTTTTCAAATCTTCCCTAACCTTCTGAAGGAGACACACCTAATATCTCCCTTTATAATTCCCTTAAGAGAGAGGCCTTAAACATCAATATACACTGTGATATAAATATATAGAAAGGAATTGGCCCAGTGCGTATCGTATAGATCTTATATTAAAATTTCCTTATACTTTGCTTATTATTGACGAGACAACTCCTCCACCTTTTTTTTCTTTTGTTTGCGCGGTAGCTTTCATGATATTTAGAATCCCTTACAAAGAGTTTATTTAAAGATTTTTGTGCAAATGAATGGTGTGTCTGGTAAGGTAGTATAATACTTAAATTGCCTCTACGGAATTGATAGTTATTTGATAAATCATCTTTTATTCTATTCATTCTATGAACAGGTTTTGCACTTGAAGAATAAAATATGGCAAGACCAGATGATTTTCGAGGATATAATGGAGTTCTTAATACTGCTATGATAATTGTCACTTGCGGATATATAGCAGTAGGGTTCTTTGGGTACCTGAAATATGGAGATGCAGTTCGTGGTTCTATAACGCTCAATTTACCAGCAGGAGACAAGTAAGTTTTAAAGTTAATTTTATGGTACTACTTATCTAAATTAACACTGTTTCAAGGTTTATAACATTTATATTTGTAAATTTTCTTTTTTTTATTTAGTACCTAAAATTTATACAACTTAAGGTACAGGAAAATCATTAGCGCAAACAAATTTAATGGTGGTAAAATCTGAAATTTTGCGTATAAGATGTTTTCTTACTTAAAGAGAGGAAATTCATGACACACAAAAAAAAAATTAAGAGAGAAAAAAAAAAAAAATCTGAAAATATTAAGTATTAATATTTTGATTAGCTTTACTTGTGTCTTTTGGAGAAGAGAGCCACAAACGACTACCATGATGATTATCATTTATATATAGTGAAAAGATGTTGTGTAATGTAGAGAAATAATGCTAAATTTTAAAATTGTATACAAAGAAGACGTTAAAGTAATATGAAGAAAAGATTAATATTTTATAGCATCTCCAATAGTTTCGTGAGTCCAGGAGTGCGGAGCAAGTTTCTATTTTAAATAAATTGTTCATTGATTAAATATGTATTTTTATTGCATTTTAAATTTTCCATTTTTCATTGGGCGCAAGTTGCTAAGATTTTAATGGCCTTGGCTATCTAATAGAACTTATTCTCTATGTTATGATATTGAAAGAGTGAGAGCAACTGAGAAAGAACCAAACTAATCAGACAAGAAGGTCAAGAAAAATCGGCGAATACTGTTTTCGTGGTTTCCTTGTTATTGTTACTTGTAATAAATGGATGGAAAGAAAAAAAAAAAAAAAAAATAAATTAAGGAGATTCGTTTCTGTAAACATAACTAACATAAATTAATGTATATACTACAAAAAAATGGTCTAGGATTCTAATATATGACGATTCTCGATCGATTTATGAAAAATGAATTTATAAGATGTATTATTGTATAATAATAGTAATAATTATAGTACTATGCATGGAAATATTGGGGGAAATGATGAATAAGAGTGAATATCGGTGTGTATACTACTTATACTATTAATATAGGATTAGGGTGGTGAACTAACGCTACTATGCTTGCCCCCAGTAAATAGTAGTACAGCTTACGTAAACGGGGTATTAATATCGAATAATCATTTTATAATAGGACTAAGGAATATAAACTGGAAATAAGATCACCTAGGGTAGTGTATCACCCAATATTATATAATACATTAATCAATACCTCACTGAAATAAATTTTTTATTATATCTAATTAGATATATATATAATATTTCTTCTTATATTTTCTTTCTATTTTCTAATTGGTTCCTCAATTCTAATGTTAATTATCCATTTTTCGTGCTCTATATCATTTTTTTACTATATATACAACCTTTTCCTCTCTTTTGCCCCAAGAAGTTGGGTCTATGGTAAGAGCGTGCCGCCTTACATAGGCATTCGTATAAAGATAAAGCAAGTTAGCGCATATATCTTAATGAACAAAAAAACGATCTAAAAGAAAAGCCCCAGCTCAAATTACTTCGTCCACGCCTTCTCATGTACCAGTTAATTTAGTGAGAAGTCATCACAGACATGAAAATTATATCCACCCTAGTTAAGCCATCATGGCATGTGACCGCAGACGGACCCTCAGAACTATTGCGTTAAAATATCTCGTTTCATATTAGCTTAACGTCATCCGCCTAGGCCCAAGGTGGCCAACAATCCTTGCCTCCCGACATACAATAAATCCCCAGACTCAATTCTAATTAAATTAAACTGAATGGAAGGTAGTCTGCCTATCATAGACACCTTTAAATCCATCGGCTTCTCTGTCGACAACTCTACATTTCGTGCTCCTTCAGACCATTCGCCTCTCACCGACTCAATCCACTCTCTTCGGTTCTCCAGCCGGTCCGTTCCCAAACACAACATCTCCACAATATACATACCTCAGTTGATCTACGCTCCAACCAACCGGCTATCATTCATCCTTTCCACATGACCAAACCATCTCAAATTACTTTTATTTATTCTTCTCATTTCCTCCCTTCTTCACACCACACCAAACTCTAATACAAAACGTTTTATTTTCCTCATTTTCAATTAATCTACTTTTCACACACCTAGCATGCCCCTAAAAGATTGTCCATCTGATAACAGAACTTCTAATTCTATTAACTTCATATTCCATGATCAAAATAGTCTCATACTTACCTAATACAATACACATCATGGTAACATACATAAGCCCACTCATGTTAACGACTTCTAAGCGCACTCAAACTTAAGTCCCTTTACATCACCAACGATGTGTGTAATATGTCTCACAACTATTTAATTGCCCCATTCACAACTTTCCTACTACACCTGCGCATCGATTCACGTTCCCTTCTCATTCCAAATCACCATACCTCCACTCTCCTCTCCACAACCTTCACTTGACTCCTAGCTCCATCATCTAACATAACTTCACACTAGGACTGTCCTCACATAACATGCCTAAAACTAAATTGTTTCTTTATATACGTTTACTTCCTCCCACACCCCTCCTAAAATTTACCTACTCCCTGTCTGCGACATTAGATCTTTACATCTACCATATCCTCTCAAAACTCCTCTGTCCAGGATTTCGCTCACTCACAGGAAACCAAAATCATCCCGCCAATTATAAAGGGGGTAATAATAAGGTAGTGGCTTACCCATTCTCTACTTCTCTCTCTATTTCTCCCTTATTTCTCAGTTTACCTGCTCTACATTTTTCAACCTCTGCACATATTTATATACCTCCCATTTCTATCGAAATTTCTTATATTCAAATTAACTGCACCATACCGAGTAATACACATTTATAAAGATTAAACCAAGGTGAGTGAACATAACAACAAACCACTTGTCATCATCTTCCGCTATATAGTCCAATACCAATCACCATTGACACAACATTTTTATTTCATTTAACAAACGCTTCCACTATCTTCATAACATACTTTTGATTCCATATTAATAACCACCTTTATTATTTTTTTTCAACTTTCGGCTATCCATACACAACACTTCAAAAGTTAATATTCTACTTTTATTGACTGCAATTAAACTCTTCTTGAACCATAGAACCTATCCAAAACGCTACATTTATATCTCTATCATACGCCTGTAATGTATATATTCCAGTTATAAACCTAATAATGAGTAATTATGTTTTCTTGCCATTCTCCCTACATTTCTCATATTATTATTGGGTTATTCATATGGTTATAAAGATTTGAATCCACAATCAATTCCATACTTACACCACCTCCTAAACCCGATAATCATTGCAGAAAAGAACTGTATTTGAAAATAACTCTGATCACTTACCTTTCAACCAAAAATAATACATATATATTATTATATATATAAATATTAACTAAGCAATATATATATATAATACCTTCCTCTACAACATCACAAATAAACTTTATTAATCCACCTATAATTTCATACATTTCCCCTTTCTCCCTTATACCCCTTAATATATATAAGTATGCGAATTACTATATTATCCGACTCTTACCTTCAATTCCCTTGTAACTAATACCGTTCACATAAATTCAACTTTTTAATTTACTAACAAGGGTTAATTAAATCCAATTATATATTCACCCTCTATCTCAACCTTGGCGCAATTGATCAATTTCACTAGTAATTTCATCTAACCTGCAGAATTTACCATTCTTTCAACTTTCTCACTTACCCATTACCTCCTCACCCTGAATAACCTCATCCCCAAAAATTAACCTATATATTCTTCACTAAATGTAATGGTGTACCATCAAAAATCCATCTTAACACCTTTCATGCGAAGCACCTTTCATTCATATACTTTACTAAATAATAGTGCGATTTCTGAGAGTTTTCTTTGTCGCGACACTACCCCTCACGAGTCCATTATCATAAAGTAATTACAAAAATAAAAATTTACCTCTATTCATTTATTCTAAGCAGAATTTCTCTCCTTAGATTCTCATTCTTAACTCTCCGGCTGCTTCCTTCCAGAAACAGCTTATCTATTCCCTTGATATGTCCATCATTATACCCTCTCCTTCCAAAATTCCTGTTCCATTCTATATCTCGCTGCTTGTATCTCTCCTATGTCAAATGCACCTCACCTTTAGCGTATTTTCTTTTTACTCCTATTATAGTATTATGAGTATACTTATATACTTTTGAATAATCTTCATCATATTGCTTTTAGTATATACATTGGAGAAATCAACCACGCTAAAAATATCTTACTCCTCACCCGTTAACCGTCTCTTGCAACATCCTCTTCATGGATCCACCATTACGACTAGTATTATATATTATGCTTATCTTTTCAACACTACCTTTGAAACACATTCTCACACACTCTTTCTTTAGCCAAAACTAACCAATTTGCTTTCTCTTATATTTTCTCCCCATATTTTCTTCTTCTGTGTTAAACCCAGTATCAAACCCCTCTCGTTCACATTCAAACCGATTTTACCCTATGCCGAGCCGCTCTAAACATACTTTATCTTCTTATTTGTCTTGAACGTCATAAACACCTTCGTCCACTTCCTTAATATTTTTCTGAGTCCTACTTTCCTTCCGATCATCCTCCCTCTCCATTCCCCAAGCCTCCCCTACTAACTTATATCTCTCTTCACCTACTACTTAGTCTCTCTAACACCATACAACTGATCTGATCAATATTCCCATTTCCTCATAACCCCTCGCTCCCTCACCCTTTACATCCGCTCTTCTACATCATCACTCTCTCTCTAACATCTCCTTCTTCACCACACCACATATATCTCACATTCTTAATCATACATTTCTCTTCGTTACCATCTCTACCTACTTACCAACTGAGTGGTTTCTCCCCACTCAATATACTTATTGTGAGAAATTACTCTTTGTGTTGTGAAAGAATAGTTTTCATTTGGCCCCAATTAACTTACACCAGCGATTACCTCTCTCTCACCAGCAATCTATGCGCCAAACTTCCTACCAACCCTCCCCACCACCCACATGAAACCCACCCACCCCCCCCCCTCCCCAACCCCCCACCCCCCCCACCCTCTCTCTTTTCATAACAAACTTTCCCTCACACCCATATTGAAACTTTGCCTGTATTTCTATTAACAATACCATCCACTTTTATATTTGATTTCATCCCAGATCCCTAGACCAGTTCGAGGGATCCCCAATACACGTATCAGATTATCGGTATAGTGGCTACAACGTGGAGCAAAGATACCCCATCACAGGACGCCCACTCCCATGTTCTAAATATTATGCGCGCAAAATAATCGTACTCTCCATTCATCATTTTATCGCCTTCATGATTGGACGCATTATCGTCACAACCACACATACCGTTAAGACACTGGGCCTTTTCGATAACTTAAATATGTATGGGACCCATATTATGAAATTCTAACAGGGACCCGAGCGACATCACAGAGAGTGGGGAATACATAACCACCGATGGTATACATATATATGGGTTTTAGCGCTCAGGTCACGCTACTATAAATGACAACTACCGTGTGCGTCTCCCTACTTCTGCGAATCCTCTCTCCAACTCTAACCAGAGTAACGTGTTATCACATATCACCCACTCACACTACCACTCAACGTTCAACACTTTTTCCTTTTAGTCTTTCATTTGTTTAATTCAGTCACAGCGAGCAAATCAAGTTATTATGCCAATTTCTTTTATAGTTATATTTTCACATCTATCATTCCTTTCTTTCCTTCTTTCATATACGCTGCGACATTTGAAATTGTGCTTAACTTATACCATATAGTTACCACATACTTTTGAGTTCATGACCAATTATATTCGAAGATAGTTAATAGATAGGATCCGATGGATTACGGAGCTTGTACTAGCAGACAATCTCCGAGGCATGCCAACTCTAAGCATTGAGACCTAGCAGAGAAACTCAGAGTAGAGGACCCTAGATGTGTGCTCTAGTCTACTAACCCCATGTAACATATCCATCTCTGAGCTCCCCCTTAGTCGACTTCTACAATCATCTAAAGAGACATTATCGTAGTGTCATAAAAGTGAATTCTTTCTCCTTCCGCACACAGTGGATGTTAATATGATATAGATAGGTGGAAATATAGTTCTATTTGATAAAGGTTATCTAGAAAGCTTCTGGTGGTGTGTACTGTACTTAATATCTTATGGTGTATATGAATTTGATTATGTGAGGATTGAATAAAAATGTTGTTGGTTAAGTAATATGATAGACAACTGGAAGCCAAGCCAAGCTAAACTCGCTTGCTCATAAAATATGAACGTCTTAAATGATGTTAAAGATCTACGACCATTAAAAGAAGATTGGAGGCTTTATTATAGTTGCCACTTCGCTCTACGAGGTAATAGCGTGTTAACTCCCTCCCTCATTCATTCTCTCTTTCTTTTCATCATATATTGAGTTTTAATGAAAAGTTATGTCATAGAAAACAGAGAACGATTTATTGAGGCTTATAGATAATGTTTTATTATGTATTCGAGTAGCTAAACTCCAAAATATAGAGATAATATAAATATAAATTCTGGTTTCGTTATTTATACTTCATATAATTATAAGATAAAGAATGTGTTTATATATAAAATGCTATAATGGCACATATGTATTGACTTGTTACTTATCACCTTAAGTTAGTAGGCCACTAGCCACTGTGCACTACAAATATAATATACTCAAAGTTCACCCTGATATATACACTGCGTTATGGCATATGATTTTGATTATTCAAAGCGTATAACGATCAGAGTAGTTAGGTTATTGATATACAACAGGGTTAATATCATTAATTTTAAATACATACACTGACTAAAAATTTATAAAGGGGGTAGGTAGAATAAAGATATAACAAGATATAAATATTGGTGATTTAATTTATTCATATAAGTATTATGAATACCATTATTAAATATAAATATATAAATATAATTATATCGTTTGTGATAAATAAATATACTACATATTTAAAATGATGTGAGTGACTCACTTTTAAATGATTATTAGGTATCTATTTTCTGAGCGGTCACTTATAATAAAATAAATAAAAAGAAGCTATAAAAACTAATAATAAAAGTCCATCTAATATTAAAAGTGTGAACTCTAAATAATATATAAATTATTGGTTTATATATAGGCAAA
>JABUQX010052515.1:5000-12500 GCA_015478945.1 Trachelipus rathkii | reverse complement strand
CTCCACAGAATTGAGAAGATTACAATAGTGAAATGCATCACCATTATCATTTTTGGCATCATATGTTTTCTTACTGGTACCTATTCAAGTCTTTTTGCAATCATTGAACACTTTGAGCGTTCGGAGCCAGAACCCGCACTTATATGTTAAAAGTACAAATCTGTTTTAAAAGTATTATTATTTAGTTTTTAATTAATAGTAAAGCGGAAATATAGATTTTATTTTTATATTATATTAATTTGAAGTGACTGTGGTATAGATTTAATATTTTAGTAATTCACTAAACAATTTATTGGGTAATTTGTCTTCCCCCTCCCCCCAAAGAGGTTTTATATATTTTATTTCTTTAATTGTTGTTAGATTTGTATTTTTATATTCTGTTAACTAAATAAATTAAATTCGCAGTCATTTAATACTTATTATTAAGAGATTATATTAGTCCTATTAAAACTGGTAGAATGGTATTTTTGTATTTGGCAATATCATTTGAAAAGTAATTAACAATTACAATTTAATTTATTTTTTCGTGCTTAATAGTTTTATACATCTAAATAATAAAATTGCATATCATTTTTTTTTTAATAAATAATTTTTTAAAAGCTCTTTCGAAACTCTTTGTGTTCAATCTTTAGAATATTTATATGGGCATTTTAGTGTTAGTCTAGAACGGATTTTAGATTATTAGCAGTAGATTCCCTGTTTAATGTAACTAAACTCAACCTCATTACCATTAGAAATATTTTGAAATGCTGTACACCATAGTTACTGTATCAAAATTAAAGATGTTGATTGTATACTGTGTATTTTCATTGGCGCTTGTGCATTGAGATGCTTCTATCGTTTATAAAGAAAATTTTTGGGAATTATCGTTTATAAAAATTTTTTTTTCGAATTATTAGTTATCGGGAAGCTAATGCGTAAGTTTTTTCCTTTCATTAATTTTGTAGATCTTTCTTGGTTTTAAGAAGATAATTTGGTTTATCATCCCATTTGTTATTGAGATGGTTAATGTAGCAGCAGTTGTAATAGGTTCAAAAAAAATTCTTAAGTTAAGCAAAAAAGGTTTTGGGACAGTGAGGATGAGTTTTATAGAAGGGATTGTGATGTAAGAGGAAAACCAGAGAAAGAAAACTATTGTTAATCCATAAATTATATGTATATATTCGAAGGATGTTACAGGAAAATGGTGACCAGGGATAAAAATAATAATGGATTAATGCGAGAAACTATTAAAGAGGGCGAGTTAATGTTTACAAGTAAAGACTTTTCAAATCTACTTAGTCATTTTTGTATCTGAAGAATACACGCAAAGTTATCATATTTTGTTTTGTTAATTTTCAGTGATCAGTTAATGTTAAAATTTTGAAAGCTTAATAAATTTTTCTTAATTCTTGTCAGTTTATATATATGAAACCCATACTTAAATGTTATTTTCCTTTGCCTATAAACGTTGAAATAGTTGTACGCTTTCATGTTCTCTTATCAACAATACCTGTTACTCCAATTTAAGTTAAGTGGACAGCTGTTATTATATTATGTAGTTGTAGCAACTTATCATTGTTATATTTCTAGAAAATAAATTTAATCCTAAAACAATATATATGATATGAACGTTATTGGGTAAAAACGTTTTGAAATTGAAGGAAATGTGTTAAGTGAATAAGGATAATATAATTTTAAAAGATTTTATAGAATGTTTTCTAAAATTTCAAATAAAGTTTTTCAAGGAATAGTCATAACCTAAGACAATAGAAATTTAGGTTCATCAATTGAAATTTAAGGTATTCATATTCAAGAACTTAAAACATGTTTTTATGTGTACACTACAAATAGGAGAATAAATTTAATTTCCTCGATATGGTATTTTAAAAGAAAATTGTAATGACTCTACATCTTAGAAACAGTCCTAAACTGAACACTGCCAAAGAAGTTACAACTACCAGTCTGTGGGGTCTAAAATTTCTAATATTTCGTGTAAATTTATAGCTAGTCAGTATATTGGTATATTGTATTATTTTATTTTTAAACCGTTTAAGGTTTCTTCACTTTTGACAGTTCTTTCCAATACTATATGATAAACACACTAAACATTTGCTTAATTGATTGATGTTAAATTTTCATTCTGTGATCTTTAATTCTTTTGCTTGTGATTTTGCAGCTACTTATATATCGATTTCCTATCTTTTAATAAAGTAATTTAGTGAATTGTTTAATTTTAAGTACAGAAAACTATGTCATTTTTGATCTAAAACATTATATGTTACTCCGCGAGGCAAGCTGTTACCATATATATATATTATTATATATATATATACTATATATATATATATATATATTATTATATAATATATATTATATAATATATATATATATATATATATATATATATATATATTATTAAATATTGATACAGTATGTTACTATATTATATATATATATACTATATTTGATACTGAATCAATCTGGGGGCAAATGAGGACAGCAGATGTTAGTCCGTGCAAAAGGAAGTATGCTGGATGTGCTAAAGTAGGAAGTCAAAATCTCAACGGTGAATGGTGGAATGAGAGTGATGAAAGCGGTTATAAGGTAAAAAAGAAGCGTGGTTGAATGTACTAAAAGCAAATGATGAAGTTTCAAAAGAAAAGAATGCCTGGGGCATTATATAAGGAGGACAAAAGAAATACTAAAAGATGTTTACGTAGGAGAAAAAACAAGAGGTAATGAACAGTTTTGAAGGGAGGATGAATGAGGACTACAAGGAAATAGGAAGCTTTACAAGGGAAGAGGAAGCGCGAAAGGTTAGAATGAGAAATCAGGGGAATCTGCTTAGAATAATGAAATAGGGATGGTGCTTTTGTAACTGATGAAATGGATGTGAGGGGAGGTGATAGGAAGAAACACTTCGAAAATCTGCACAATATTAAAGTAATGAATGAGGTGTTAGTGAATGTGTGTGGTTTTGGGTGCGTGCAAGAAGGAATAGGTATTGTGTTGGGGATGAGGTTCATTAGTAAGGAGGAAGGTAATGGGTGGGTGAGAAAGTTTGAAGAATGGATCTGCAGGTATAGATGAAATTACTAGTGAACTGATCAATGAACGGGGCCGAGATGGTGATTGATTGGATTTGGAAGTTTGTGTAATAAGCGTTTATGGAGGGTATAGTTTCCAAGGGATTGGAGGAGAGCGCTAAATAGTACCCTTGTATAAGGGTAGGGAGAAAAGGGGAACTGTAGAATTATAGGGGAAATAGGTTATTTGAGTGTTGTAGGGAAGGTATTGCCTGGTATTTTGGTCGAAGAGTGCGTCGAGTGACTGAGGGAACTGGATTGGTGAAGAACAAGGTGCGTTTAGGAGTGGTAGATGATGTGTGGATCAAATCTTTTACATTGACAAATGATTTGAGAAAATGAGGGAGAAGACGAATAAATTATATTTAGGGTTTTATGGATTTGCAACAGGGGTATGATAGAGTTAATAGGGGAAGCCTATTATGGCAGGTATTAGTGATTGTTCATGGTGTTGGTGGTAGGCTTCTGAATGGAATCAAAAGTCAATATGACGATAGTGAAGCGTGTGTAAGAAATAAATGGTGTCAATGGTGATTGTTAGGTATTTATAGCGGAGTGAGACGGGGGTTATGTCCTCCGTTGGTTTATTCAATGTGTTTATGGAATGGGCGTTATGAAAGAATTCGAGGTCGGATGGCAGGAAATGGTGTTAGAAGTGATGGAGAATGGAGGAAGTTGGAGGGGTGCGCCTAACCATTGTATGCGGGATGATTTGGATTTCTTGTGTGCCGAGTCTGAAGAGAGTTTTTGAGAGGATTGGGAGAGATTTGGCAAGGGTAATGTAAAAGAAAAGGGGTTTTGAAAAGTAAACGTCAGAAATAAGAGTAAGGTTATGGTTGTGAGTGAAGACGTCCTCAGTGTGAAGTTTATGTTAGATGATGAGCAGCTGGAGCAGTGTCTGAGTTTAAATTTTAGGGTATGTGTTGGATGAAAAGGGAACGGATGATGCAGAAGTGTAGTAGGAAAGTTGTGAATCGGGCAGGAAGTGGCTGCGTGGCAATTAAAATCGTTGGTTGAATGTAAAGGGACTAAGTCCTTAGTGCGCTAGGGTCCTTACATGAAGGGCTATGGTTGTTTACTGTGTTATTGTTCCTTGTAGTGAGACTATGGTCTTGGAATAAGAAGTATAGGATCTAAAGTTTCAATGTGTTCACGAATGGACAGATCATAGGGGCATGGCCTAGGTGTGAAAGATATTAATAAAGTGAGGAAATGAACGTATTCAGAGAGTGGTGTTGGTGGTGAAGAAAGGGTAAATGCAGAGAAATAATGAAAAGTATGTTGAGATGGATTTGGTCATGTGGAAGGATGAATGAAAGTCGGTGGTTAAGCGGATGTATAGTGGTGAGTGTGTTTGGGAATCGACGACCGCCTGGGAGACCGAAGAGAAAGTGGATTTGAGTCGGTGAACGAATGTCTGCAGGAGAAAATTGTGAGTTTGGCAGAGGCGAGACAAAAGGTGCATGATAGGAGGAGAAATGGCGGGGTTTTTGTATGGGGGCATGGGTTTTGTGGCCCAGACCCACCTGGACAGGGGACCTGAACCCTTACAATGAGATTTACCAATAGTGAGAGGTTCCGTCGGCGGGTCGCTATGAATGCTCTAATGGTGGATTTTCTGTCTGTGAGAACTTCTCACTAATTAATGGTAGTAGAGGGGGCCGGTAAGGCTGGCTTTTCTTTCGACGTTTGTCATCGTTTTTCACTAACTGCTTTCTTTTCCTGTGCTTGTAAGCACCTTACCTCCATCTTTGGGGCAAAGAAGGAACGGTGAAGAAGAAAGAAAAGAAATATATATATTATTATATATAGTATATATTATAATATAAATATATAATTATGTATATATTATTATATATATATTATATATATATATATATATATATATATATTATATATTTATATATATATATATATATATATATATATATATTTATTTAATTTCTTCTAGGATTGTATTGGCATAACTTTTTCATTATATATAAAAAAAGTTTTTTGTATCTTTATATCTTTTACTTTCGGTATGCAAATATATAAAGCTCTTTTTAATAACTGCTAGTTTTATTATCATAGCACCAACTTCAATTTTAGATGTAATAATGTGGTTTTTAACCTCTTAATAAAATGATTATGTATTTTAGTTTTTACCTGAAGCTTGCAATATTTATCATTCTTTACCTTAGGCATACCTTGGTGCCATTTGAACTATTTTTTTTTTTCAATTCTACTTGTTAAGGACTCCCTAAATTCAGCAGTTGAAGGCTTTGCAGTTTCCAGCAATATGAATTTAAGATTTAAAATTATTGTTCGCATAAAAATTTTTTTTATCATAAGTCGGACTTTTCTTAAAAACTTTAGCTAGTAGGTTAGTTGGAAAAGAGATTCAAAGGACTCCATGAACCTATTTTAGGAACATTGTATAGATTTATCCCAAATTCACTCTACTCGTCTCCTAGCTTTTGACACCATTTGAAACGGCCTAAATAATTAAAAGTATAAACTCTTTTAAGGCAATTGACCTTAATGAGTGTAATAATCTGAATTCAATAAATAGAAAAAAGCTAATTTAAACCATGGAAAATTTTAATTTTATTTTAAAAGTGAAAACTATGACAATCCCCAAACTTGCAAAAGAAAAAAAAAATTGCAAAAATTTTAATATTTTCTAACCATAGGAGTAAATATGAAATAACGTAGAATTTGGCCAGATAATATTTGGTGCATTCTATTGTAAAAATAAACACGCACTTCTCACTATTACCAGTTTGCACTCTAGGCACCAAGACTTGCCTATTTAAGCGATAATCCTTTAAGTATTCAAATCCAGAAAAGGCTTTGTAAACTAGAACTTTTGTAATACTACTTCCAATAGTAAAAATAGGCTAGTAATAGTAGTACTCTCTCGCATTTGTATAGGTCAAACAAAGCTAACATTCTTACCTCCTAAAACGCAATGACATATCTTGTAGCAAAAACAGATCTGACGTTTGACAAAACTTTCTGTAGATTGTTAAGAGTAATTTTATATAAAAGTTGTCTTTTAATCCCTCTCAGAACGCCATTAAAATATTATTAGAAAATTTTATTTAAAAAAAATTAAGATTATATATAATAATTATATATATATATATATTATATATATATAAATATATATATATATATATTATATATATATATCTATATATATATATTATATATATATATATATATATATAATATATATATATATATATATGTAATTATATATTATTATATTATGATATATTATAAGTATTATATATAATATATTATATATATATAGATATATATTATATATAATATATATATATATATATATATATTATCTACGAATGACACCACTATTATCAAAAAAGTCCTTCACAATTGTTCGCCAATCATGAAGATTTTTTATATTCAAAGGGAATGTAGATCCTTGCTAATGCCATTTTGTCCTATTTAAAATTTTCTTACCATTTCTTTTTTACATTTGACCACACTGGGAAATAATAACTGGAATTTTGGGCTTGTTATTCGGCCCAGTTGGAACATTTTCTATTTTTCTCATGACTAGTAATCCATCTATGACGCGTCCAAACACCACATGCTTATTGTCTAAAAAATCACACTTTGAACACGTAATAAAGAATTGGCATCCATTAGTGTCCTTACCACTGTTTGCCTATTTTGGTAAAAGAAAAAAAAATCAAAATAATATGGTACACACTATTAATTATACAGCCTACTATAAATTATTAACATTTGGGAAACAAATTTACCGTAAAAATACAACCTAGGCCTACTACCAATGTGTGATCTCATGAAAACAAATGCTTCGCAAAACATAATCTAACAATCAGTTTCAAATTAAATATTATTATTAAATTTATATGAAAATTTTTAATTTCATTATTAGATTTGTTTACCATCATTAAATTTTTTACGAAAAAATGTTAAAACTTTAAGACAATGCATGATTTTTCTTCGTCAGCCTAATTAATAATAATTAAAGGCTTTTACGTTTTTACATTTGTGCTTACGAAAAGTAAGAAATGCTCGAGTCTGCGTTCGTTTTTATCAAACCACGCAAAATTCGCTATAAATGCTTTAACCAAACTTAGAAATTTCCATCAATTCTGTAAGGTCTGCTATTGCTCCCGTGCTTCGTTTGAATTTTGCACGTTTTTACGAAAAAATGTAAAAAAAAAAAAAAAAAAAAATGGCGGCGTTGTAGGTATTTGAATTGATGAACGTTTCATTCAATAAAATCGGCTTTGAATCTAATTTCTTCCAAGTGATAACCATCACAAATAGTTGATCAATTATTTGTAATACATAACAATTTATTTTTTATTTGTGTATTCCAACTGTTATAGCGGTGCCCTTCGATTTGGAATATACAAACCATTTATTTTTTTTAATTTGTGTATTCGCA
>JABUQX010052514.1:42500-45000 GCA_015478945.1 Trachelipus rathkii | reverse complement strand
TGACAAGTCAAATGGTCGACATTTGTAAAAAAAAAAATCTGGTTATTTAGAGTTTCTCTAACGAATCCAACAATACCTAACCTAATCTAACCTAACCTAACCTAACCTAACCTAACCTAACCTAACCTAACCTAACCTAACCTAACCTAACCTAACCTAACTTAACCTAACTTAACCTAACCTAACTTAGCCTAACCTAACTTAACTTAACCTAACTTAACCTAACTTAACGTAACCTAACAACCTAACCTAACGCCTGCGACGGGCTGTATGGTGATTTTTTTTTTATGTCGTGTCGATCTTTTGACCTGTCGACCATTTTCCCTTTCGACAAAGACAGGAAAAGAGGAATCCGAATGATTCAGCACATTCTCAACGATCTGGAGCAACTGATTAAGAAGCCTACACATTTTCAAGATTCTCTCAAACAATTCTCAAACGTTTTTGAACTATATGCATCACTACTAGTCCTTGTCCCCATAAATACACCATTTTCACTCCTATTGATAAATCTGACTACTGTATATACCCCTTACATATCTTAATTTTGATACTTTATCTCCAACAGTTAAATCCTACCCTTAACGTATCTTCTTGCACTTTAAATGGGCTCATGGGAAGGTTTTCAATCGCTTCTACGTTAACCTTTCATGGACTGATTACCATGACTCTGAAGACGATTCTACTTTTTCCGATAAGGTGTGGGGATGTAATTGTTGATTAGATGAACAGGTTCATTTCTCTTTTCGTCTAAATCATTTTTTTTAAATCCATGATTTAATGATACTTTTCTCGAATCATTCAACATAGAACCAATTCGTATCGGAAGAGGAAAAATTATCATTCTTCCATATATCTCGCTAATTTTAGTTCTGTTCAGAATTGTTGCAATATATTATTCGATGAGCAAAGCGGAAGTCTACTAAATGAAAGTCCACTGACTTCTTTGGATCTCCTGCTAGCAAACTTTCTGGCCTCCTGCCAAAACATCTCTAAAAACTTTTTGAAAATCAGTCTCTCATCTTTTTGTTATCTCTGATGGTTCTGCTGCTAATCCTCCAACTGAAAAGGTCAATCTCTTTAGTTTAATATTTTCCTTTATCTCAACCTTGGACGTCCCCGGTAATCTTCCTCCAACTTCTTCTCCTCTCAGGTGACCTATGACTTACGTGTACTTACACATTTGATTGCTTGCGTGGGCTCTCACAATCTATGAACGCTAGGAAGGCAAGCAGCCTGAATGTCATTCTTCTACGAATTTTAAGAGAATGTGCTTCTGAGCTGGAGACGTTCCTCATTCGATTACACTCTCTGTGTCTCAATATTAGCACTTTATCTCAGTGTTGGAAGCACGCATATGTTCAACCTATTCCGAAGAAAAAAATCAACTCTGATCCCTCAAACTATCGATCTATAGCTCTCACTTGCATTTATCTAAGATTTTTGAAACATTCTCAACTCTCAATTTTTTTAATCATCTTTTATCCCATTCTGCTCTTTCTGATCATCAGTATAGATTTCGGCTCTCGAAGTCTACTGGAGATATGCTATAAAATCTCACAGAATTATGGTTTTTTAACCTTAGGGACTGTGGAAAGTCTTTTGTGGTGGCTCTTTACATGCTCATAACAATTGACCGGATATTGCATGCGTCGCTGATCTCCAATTTCTTTGGAATTCTTTTCCTCCTTCCCTTTGTTTACTTTGCTAATCTTTCTTTTAATTCGTTTCATATCGGCTGTTGTTGATTGGGTGATTTTTTTCCTTTCATGTCAATATTGGTGTTCTTCAGGGTTCTAACTTATCTCTTTCATTAAACGACCTTCTCAGCTGTTCATCTATATCTTTCCATTCACATGATAATGAGTAGATATTTCATTCATCTATTCTTTTCAAATCTTCCACTTTTTGTATCTAGAGTTGCTTATTTTCATAATTTTTTCAGATTCTATTCTTGTCAACCTCGATAATATTTTCCAGTGATGTCTTCTCAACCTTGGAAAATACAGTTCTTTAAAAATTCAACTTCTACAAATCTCCTTTTCAAAGACACTTAATTTATTGCGATTTCTTTTATTTCTCCTTTTAATAAAATAAACATTCTTGACCTAAACATAAACAAAAATGGTCTTGGAAGCCTCGTATCACAATGGTTGCTAGAGCGGCCTCAAATAAGTTGGAGATTCTGCTTAGATTGTAAGATTTTTCCTCTACTCAGTTCCGACTATATAAGGGTCTCTTCAGCCCTTGAATGGGGTACTGCTTTATTTGAGTGGAGTATAAGGTCAAAAGGCTTATGTATTGTTCATTACTTTCCGATTCATTTGACCTTTTACCTTTGAGGCTCAATATTAGTCTTTGTAGATGTGTGATGTCCGCATATGAATTTCTATGTACATCGGCAAGTCCTGGTTTGTTTGCTGTAGTGCTTCCTTCTTACAAATCACTTCTGTTCTGTGCAATTCTTTTCAATCTGTTTCATGCAGAATTTAATATCCCT
>JABUQX010052514.1:20000-37500 GCA_015478945.1 Trachelipus rathkii | reverse complement strand
TTTTTCGTTTCCAATTTTCTTAAGGAAACTTAAAGAAATGAAAGGAATTTATCAACCTTTTTTAGTTCTTTGTTTTCGCCTTTAATAAATAAGTCTTTCTCTTTAATGAGAATTTGAAATTTCATCATTTAAGTTAAGAACATCCGAAACATTTAAAGCAGGGAGCAGGGAGATTATAGCAATTAAAACATATAAAAATAAATCTAGTAAAATAAATAATATAAGAGGCAAAAGAGTTTCACAAAAAATATTTAAAATATAGAAATAGTAACGAAAACTAAGAAATACATGAAAATTATATACAAGCATCCACAAGAGTAATCTGCACGTGCTCAAGGTGACTTAACTTATTTTATCAACTATCAAATAATATTCCTAAAAACTAATTTGATCCCTTAACAAAATAAAACCAATGAGGGATGGCCTAAAAAATATCGAATATATCTGAAAATATCGATAATAAATAATCGATAATACTATTAATCGAATATTATTTGTATTATGTATATAATATAGGTTAAAAATATATATATAGTATATAGTATGTCGTATTAATATTTATCTATAGTAACTATAGATAATATATCGAATATTTATCATAGTATTCTTTTTACTTATATACTATATTTAATATATCACGAAACAGCCTTACTATCAATATATGATATATTATCTACTATATCTAAAATAAAAAAAAAAAAATAAATTAATAAATAGGCCCACTAGGACCACATAATGATAATCTAAATATATATATATATAATATATCCCTCTGCTGCCACCCGAACACTTACTACACTATAGTAATATAATAAAATAAGTGAATAGAAATAATAAAAACTCTCTTATTTATCTAATATACCCTAAATTATATATATTCTTATTATCATAACTAGAACTAGTAATATATTACCCCTACTATAATGTGATAATATATTACCGTTATTATTATAATAATTATAAATAATAAAACATTTAAATATATATATGTAGAAGTATATAGTAGTTTATATAAGTATAGGTTTTGGATTTTTCTCCATTTTCAGTCTGAACCTCTTTAAAATATAAATAGTAAGATATATAGGCTATATTCTTTTAGTGGACAGAGTGAGTGACTCATCTGACATTTATATACATTTCTTCTAGTATTCACTAATAACTAGTCAGTATTATTTTAGTTAGTTTCAAATGTAAAAAGATTATTAATGCGATACCCCAATTAAAATAATTGGCTTGGAGGAAATGATAGGAAAACATGCGCTTTCATCACTGCATAATATTTAAAGTAGCAATGAAATGTCTTACTGTAAATGCGACGTACGTCAGGTCTCGTCATAGAAATAATATATATATAAACGATATAATACAGTTTTAATCCATTATTAAACGTAATAATGTACTCAAATAAACAGAATTAGATTACTTCTCAACATGTCAATCAGTTTGCTTTTAGAGTGCAATCTTTTAGAATTTAAGCAAAGAATTTAAAGTGGAGCTGATGTTTTGTAAAAAAATTATATATAATATGTTATTTATATATATATATATATATTAATATAATAATATATATTAATATTATAATATATATAATATATTATAATACTATATATTATAGATAATATATATATTATAATAAATTTAATGAAGATAATATGTTAAATAAAAAAGGAAAGAATTAACGAAATAAAAGTATCAATTATAATTATTGTTTGTCAACTAAATATTTGATCTTCATTTATTTATTCTGAGTGAGGACTATCCAAAAGACTTGCCAGTCCACCCAATAGAGTATAACTGCCTATCCTTCTACGTTGTAGCTCATCTGTGAGCAGATGTTCCAGTCGCTTAGTGTGCACGAAAATATCATGCAGAAAATAGAACAATACTCAAATAACCGAAACAAGGAACTCTCTCGTAGCAGACACCATTCGTTACAGTTTCAAAAATACCCGCAGTCGATTCTAATCAATTCTACGCGATTACGGTTGTTCCGCCTTAAATGTAATATTAACTAAATTAAACATATATAATACCAATACTAAAATTATATTTGCTTGGGAGGGTTTATGGGGTACATCACTACAGCTTTCTTATGATAAGTTTCCGTTTTGGCTCATGAAATATCTGAGTGTAACATATTTTATTTCATTTAATCCTAAAATTAAATTAAATTTTACTTAAAATACCAGACTTGCCATATCGTCCAAGTATCAGTTTTCTACCATCCAATTTAAATTATTCGTATGTTGGAATCTAACTATTTAATTTGTGAAACTATTAAATATTAAAGAAATCATTTGAAAGAATTACGCCCAACTATAGCTTCATTTGAAAGCTATACTTTAATACTAATTTGTCATGTTTAAGCAAGATCCAATTTAATGCCAATGGGACGTGCATCCCAGTTTTCACCCCAGCGCTAAAAGTGGAAAAACATAGAAAACATCGGAAATACTTCAGTGCCGATTGACATAGTAGAAACAAAACAAAATGGTAGCTTTTTTTCCCTCTAAAACGTTGATTTCCGTTGTTTTTCTGTGACTGTAGTCATTCTCTCAGAATTTTAAAAATGGACACTAAATTCCTTATTTTTATTGAAAAAAGTGAAAAATGTCATGTTTTCACGTCTGACATGTATCGTTTCGAAACGCAAACTTCCACGAGTTAGGCCTCTTTTATACCGAAGAGTATGATAACTATCGAAACACTCTGAGAAATATGCATCAGATCAGAGAGTCTCCCATATCTGATATGAAAAGAATAACACGTCTAAGCACAATTCATTTATGCGACCTTCTATATTTTTGCGTCCTTTGTTGCATAACGCGGAGCAATCTGCATGTCAGCTCCGTTAACCACCTCGTGGCATTAAACCCACTGTTTTTCTTTAAATTTGAAAGACGGGGGAAGGAAAAATATCTATCCCCCTATTGGCATTAATACGCTTCTATTGTAAAACGTAGCGAACATGAAACGTACTCCCCAAAGAAAATAATCCGACATATATTGATAAGTATCCGGCGAACAGATCCTAGTGAGCCAATCTCATCTATGGTCTCTAACTAAACGTATATAGATTATTTGATCCAATGTTGCTCACCAATATACTCGAAAAACTTTATTCCTAAACAAACTTAATTAGTCCGAAAAATTTTTTCTTTGCGCGCTGAAAATATTGCCCGCAAAACAAATAAAAAACTAATCATATACTAAAAAGGCAGCCGTCTTTTAGAAGTCTACACCTCTTCCATCCAGTAAAAAAGGGTTGCACCTCCCGCTGAGCTTGGTTCAACAAGCGAGACGCTACACATAATCATATTTAACAACGCCCATAATTTCAACCTATCCTAAAATGATCAAATACCCTCATCATTCCGCCACCATTGGGCCTTGTTTCTTGTATTGTCATGCAGAACAACATAAAAAAAGTTATGAAAGTATGTTCACCGGGCACACCTCAAGGAGTGCGGCAAAAAAGTACCAGAACAAAATAATATGGTGCGAGTTTTGAAAAATGTGTGCGTGAGGGATACCTTACGGCGTGGACCTGCTTCTAGAGAGAGATAGCCCAAACATAACCTCAAACGAAATGCCCCTGTGAACCAAAACATACAGCTTACATTAGCCTCCATAATGATACTATTTCTTTACCAAACCAAAAAATTGAGACCAGACCCCTCCAAAACCTGCATGCCTCAACAATGCCCCAATATGTCTCAAGTTGAAACGATCCATTGCTATGCGTCTAGAAAAACACAATCTCTCCTGTTGAGAGATGTTCCTCTCGAAAAGAATTGTCTACTCTACACACGACTCTGCGCAGAGAAACGATCTCAGAGACACTCGATCGACATAACATGAACTGTCTAAATGAGGCAAACCTTTAAATATTGCTCTGCAATCGATCGAACGAGATCCAATGGAGTGTTCTCGATGGAGTGCGTGCGAAAATGGCAACAAGAAAATCAACACCCCTTGCAGATATAATCCCTGAAAGGAGTCGTGTTGGTAACCGAGTAGTGGGCAAAACAAAAGACCTTCCACATTTGGGCCCGCGAATGTATGTCCGCAAGCGTCGACGCAGCTGTGTATTTGTCACTCACTCTGGTGCCCATCATAGTCAAACCACACCGTCGAGAGCCGGTAAGTAAACCAAACACTATAGCCCGTAAATTTTGACCTAAGTTGCCCCCATGTTTTATGGCAATTCCCGGGTGTGGTTGATCTGTAGAGCAAATCGGACGCAACGTATAAATCGGTCTTCCAACGGGTGTTTGGCCCGGGCCACGTTGTCCATCACCCGGCGCCATCATAAGATCAGAGTTCAAAGAGTAAACTTGCGCAGTGCATCCCATCCCCGACTGCCCAATCGTTCCGTTTTGCGTTAATACCGTAAAAAACCCCCAGAGACTAGTTCAAGACCTAAAAGTGACGCCGCCTACCCCGGTATCTTTTCTTCGGCCGTGATGTGTTGTTAATTCTGATTAGCGCTACTGCATCTATTTTGATCTAGCTGAACGAGTGATATCCTATAATCGATCGTTGTCCCGGACGCTTCTACTGAGATTTTCTCTATAAGGTTAAAGTTCTCCATCTGCATCAGCACGATCTTATCACCCCAGCCCACAATAAAACCTGATCCCAAGTATCTAAAAGTCACGACGAGCTGCCATGTTTTACCTTACTACTATAAGATGCGCTAACGTGGCAACAATACCTGCAGTTGAATTCTCGAGGTAGTTACATAGACTTATCATCTAGAGTCACTCGCCTCAGTACTAGCTTCCGTAGTTGGTCGTGTTCAGGTTACGCAGAGGCCTTCCCCTCTTCCTGCAGTTCGGTGAAACTATGAAAAGTTACTGCCGATGACTGCGTTACTGTAAGTGTGTTAGACCACTGCGCCTAGTTTAATCCTAATTTCAGTCATCTCACTTTAGTTCTATACTATTAGATATCATACAAGTTTGCTATCTATACAAAATCATTATTTATTAAATAGAAAGCCCTTTCTCCCTTCTTCTGAGGTGAGTGAGACAATATTACTACTATACCTACCTATCTCCACATACACACCAACACCACGAACTACCACAATACACACAACACACATCATCATATATATATTTATAGTGAGTATATATATATATAATATGTAGAGATATACTATAATTATATATATATACTTATATATATATTATATATATATCTATATATATAATATAATATTATATAATATATACATATATATATATAAATATATTATAATAAATAATACTATATAAATAATATAAAATACTATATATACAAGATATTATATAATTTAATATAATATATTAAGATATATTATATATATATAGTCAATAATTGGCAACTAATCTACTATATACACTTAATAATATAATCTCGCAAATTACATATATAATATATATATATAATATATATATATAATATATATATATATAATAATATATATATATAATAATACAGTATATATATACTACTGTAAATCTCTGCTATCTCATATACTCTGTAACATAATATATAGTATATTATTAGTATTAATATATATTTTTAATATATTTTATAATAAAAAAATTATATTTTACTTCAATAAAAAAAATAAAAAAAATAAATTAATAATATATATATAATTAATATCTATATATATGAATATATAGTAATATAATATGAGAGTATATATATTAATAGTAGTACAGGTAATATAAGTTCTTTAACAGCGCACCCCTGATGAGTTTAAAGATAATATTTATGATCATAAAAATTATATAACTATTTTTCTTTTTAAACCTATCTATACATATATATATATATAATATATATATAATATATAATAATATATATATATATATACATATATATAAGTCATATATATAATTAATATTACATATATAATATATATATCTAACTATAATATATATTATATATATATATATATCTATACTATATATCTTAATTATATATTATATATATATTAATATATAATATATATTTATTAATTAATATTAATATATATATATATATGAATATATACATACTAATAATAGCTATAGGATTAAGTTATAATAAACTATACTGATAATTACTTGAGATAAAAATATATAGATATATACTATATATATATATATATATCACTAACAAAATATATATATATATAATATATACGAGTATATAATATATATAAACTCAGATTAGATTCTTTCTTCTCGTATATTATATTTCTAATTCAATTATAACTAAAACTTGCTTATTTCTTTAGTTTTTTTCGTTTTTCTTTATCAAAACCAAACAATGTAACCTAAGCGCTCGGTCTCTTAACGAGTAACGGGTAAGTTTTGTAACTTAGTAACACCAAAAATAAGTTAGTCTGGTATTCATATAACAAAAACTATCCAGCATTTCTTGATATATCATATACAATTGACAAAACAATAAAACGAAACTTTTTTATACTGTTTATAACTACATAATTAATTATTTAGATGTTACATTTCTTTACATAATATATTATTAATAGTTTTTTTTGTCAATCTCAATAATTAGCTTTTCATTGATAAATATTTACAACGTGTGTCCTTGAAGTGACTTTGAATTACCCGTATGTGACACACTTAGCCCTTCTATTGCTTGATGACCGCGATAAAAATGAATCAATATATAAAACAAATACCTTTTCGTAAAAAGCTTAAGTGACGGTGAGAATAATTACAAAATTTTATATTAATTTATCTAACAAACCTTTGGCGTGTTAGAGCAGATCCTTTCCTGAATAGCCACCTAAATCATTATATAAGACTATATATATAAATATTATATTATATATATATATATATATTAAATATTAATATAAGTTACACTATATAAATATGAATATATTAATATATATAATATAGTATATATATATTATATATATTATAATATATAATATATATAATAATATAACTATAATATTAATATAATATATATATATATATAATATATATATATAATATATTAGATATATAATATAATATATAAATATAATTTATTATATATATATTATAAATATCATATAGTATATAATATATTTAGCGGATCGTCTTGACGTAACGAATAAGTCCTACGTCGAAAGGCCGCTATATAACGATAATGATGAAGTTTTAAAAATTTGTTCACTAACGCCCAGGCAACGGAATTATCCAACGAGACAATTATAGAAAAGATTATATTAATTATCAGCAATCGATAACTAAATGCGGAAAACTAATAAAACCAAACAAAATGACCAAAACTAGTAGACAATAAAAAAACAATACAAACAAACGTGAAATCAGAAAAAATCCGAAACAAAACAAAAAACAAAGGAAATTAAGTAATTAAAAATGCTCGAAAAACGACCAAAATTCAGATAAAAAACAAGCAAAAAACACAAGCATTTCTTACCGTTTTTAAGCACCAGCCCCGACTTCCCCCCCCATCACCCCCACCCCCCCTCTCCCCCCCCCACCCCCCTCCCCCTTCAACCAAACCAAACCCACACACCCAAAACAAAAATTATCAAATAACGCAATTTCGAAGAAAAAAACAAAAACCAAACTACAAAAACAACAACAACAAAAAAACAAAAAAATAAAAATAAAAAAAATGAAAAGTTATAAAAACACAAAAAAATCAAAAACACAAAAACAATTAACAAAAGAAAGAAACTTGAAAACAAACCTGATCAAAACACAATCGAAAATAAAAAACAAACCCAAAAAATTAGAACAAAAGAAAAAAAAAACAAATATCCCACCAGAAAAAAATACTAAGACCGAAAAGATGTACGTAAAATAAAAAGAAAACAACAAAAAAAACAAAAAACCAAACCAAAAGGAAAAAGAAAAAACAAATATAAAAAAAAAAAGAAAAAACAAAACAAGATAAAAAAAAAAACCCAAATATAAAAAAAAAACCTAAATAAATGAAAATAAAGGGAATTACGAAGAGGTCGGTAAACAAACAAGCACAACAAATAAAAGCAACCCCAACAAGAAAAACAAAACACAAGAAACAAGAAACTATACAAATTAAAACAAATAAAAAGCACGTGACACCGGCCAAAAAAAAAAAATAAAAAAAAAAAAAAAGAATCCCAAAACGAGGATAAAAAAAAAAAAAGAAAAAAAACAAAAAAAAAAAAAAAAAAAAAAAAAAAAAAGAAAAAAAAAAAAAAAGATAACCCAAACTTAAAGATTTTGCATTACAATAAACAAACCACCCCCGCCTCCCGCCCCCCCCCCACCAAACCAAAACATGACAACATACAACTCCAAAAATACATCCATAAATAGAGCCCCTCCTCAACAGGACCGTCTAGTAAATCAAATCCTTATATATATGATTAGTATTAATGACTAAACCACTAATATATATATATAAATAACTAATCAAATATTAAATAATAAATAATAAATACTATAAATACTCAAATAAATATAATTATAATACATATATAAAAATTATAATAAGTATATAAAATATACAATAAATATAAAACAAAATAGTCATATTAACTCCATCAATATTAAATTACTATATATACTTAATGAGGACAGTTTGTATTTGGACCGGAGAAAATACATATATAATATTATATATACTTTACTACTTTACCTATATATTCCCTAAATAAATATTTATATATATACAATACTTTGACCTTCTGAATGTCGGTCAAACAGTACCTTATATCTAATATATTACTCTAATATATATATTTATTTAATGGCTAAAATTCTGTAATAATATGAACTATAACTATATATATATAGTTATATACATATATATATATATAACTATATATATATATTATATATATAATATCCTAGCTCACCAAATTTATGAAACGCCAGCTATCAATTCCTAAGTCAATGTTATATGTCTACTTATACTAACCCCATATATACCTATATAGTATATATATATAATATTATACAATATAATAATAGTATTAATTTAATATATAAAATAATATTAGTAATATTAATAAATATTATTATAGTAGTAATAATAATATATATATATATATGAACATATATATACCAATATAGATAATATAATATAAAATAATATATATATTTATATTAATATTATGATGAAAAATTCATAGATTTTTTAAATTTTTTGTGCAGGTTCAAAGTACTTTTTTTTTCTGCCTTGCACATGCATATGCAAACAATTGTATGCCTTTTACTGTAGGTTGCATGTTGTTCTCTTAGTTACATGAGTCAGCTTTAGACACTAATATAAATAGTAATATATATAAATATAATATATATATGTATATTATATTATAAATATAAATATATATATATATATATATATATTAATATACTATAATATATATATATTAAGATATTATATATTAGAATAATAATAATATAAATAATATATTAATATATATAATATCGAATATTATATCGAAATCTTATCCCACCATCTTACGTCGATATTATCGAAAATAATGCACAGTATGCTCGAGCTATACAGATCTCGAAAGCTACAGAAACTGAAAAAAAATTGAATTTTAACATACAATTAATAAAAAAATAAAAATTAAAAAAATATAATAATATTAATAATAAAATAAATAATAAATATAAATCTAATATAAAATTATAATAAATATATAAAATATTGTAAAGAAGGAATATGATATAATAATAAGAATATTTAATAATAATATATTAGAGATAATAAATTATAAATATATATATAAATAATTAAATAATATATATAATATAAATAAATATATATAATATTAATAATATAGAATATAAAGGCATATTTTCGCAATAAAAAAAATATTAAACATATTATAAAGAAATGATCCAAATGTTGTTTAATGTAAATATTGAAATAAGTAAAAAAACTTGTCATTTAGTCTAAAGAAAATCATTTGCCTCGAATAAGTAACAAAAAGAAAATTTAAATAACAACCATAGGATCATTATGCTGAATTACTCAAGATAATACTATTAGAAGATAGAAATAGAAGACAACACATAAAGGATACTCATCTCCGCGTACTTGCACTTTAATGCAGAGCTTCGAAATAACAGAGAAGAATATTTTGTCATCGTGACGTAAAACTGGCAGCTAATTGTTCAAATCTGCCTATATTCGCCTTATTGTATAAAAGATTTAACATAGAAAGAGGAATATTGGCAAAGCTGAGTGGTAAACGCGGGCAAAGGCCAAAGATATAACTTGCTCTATTACTGTAATGAATAAGCTGACAGTAAAATAAGAAATTAGATTAAAGTAAAATCTCAGATCAGAAAGGGATAACTATTTTCATGTAAGTAAGTGCCTCTGTAAAATTCCACGCAAATAGACACTTGATCAACTACTATTCATTTATTTTTTGGAGAAATTTTCAAATGGGACACCTTACTTAAAATTGCGTTACTCTTATTAAAGAAATAGCTAATAGAAACTGTTTGTCCTCTGTTTAAATTAGATTACTAAAAGGAAACTATTGGAATTCCTACTTGTTTATAGAAGATAATCTTAGTATTAATACTTTGTTTTTATATATTCTTATAAAGAAATAACTAGATAGACAGTACTTAAAATAACTGGGATATGCAAAGATAATTTACTTGACACTAAAAATGTTCTATTTACTAACAAATATATCTAACTTCAACAAATAAGAACCATGTTGTGCAATACTATGGCGTACGTGCTCAGTTCATGGATGTTGATACAAAATATTTCTATACTTCATCCAGTATCAACATTACTGGTTAGTATAGCGGGCCTACTCAGACGAGTAACTTACTGTCCGACGTCAAGACGACCGCTAAATAACGATGTTGTGTAGTACAGTCTTAGTGTAAATGTATTACAAATATATATATTCTATAATTATAAAGTAAGAAATAATATATAGTATATATATAACGTATATATATAGCTAAAAATACTCGACACAAGCAAAATCGGACCTGGAGCGGCGGACACTGAGCACACTCCCCATCCTATGGTATAATAATAAACAATATAAATAAATAAAAAAAAAAATACAAATAAAAATAAGCAAAAATAAAAAAAAAACATAATAAAACGTAATAAATCCAAGAAAACCACAAAACCAATCAACCAAAAACTACAACAGCTACGGGAAAAAGATACACAACCCAAAAAAAAAAAAAAAAAAAAAAAAAAAAAAAAAAAAAAAAAAAAAAAAAAAAAAAAAAAAAAAAAAAAAAAAAAAAAAAAAAAAACACCAGGAACAAAAAAAAAAACATTCTTTATCATTTTACAAACAAGCGAGAAATAAATTTGCAATAATTAACTAAAAATATCAAAAAGAAAACTGATCCCATAACAAGTAGTTGTTTTTGAAATTGCAGACCATAACAACCCTCCAATCAGTTAAATTATTAATGTTTGATGTGCATTCGAAGTTATAATTGATAAAAACCAGGCCCGGACTGGCTCCTTTGGGGGCCCTCGGCTAAATATTGAAAAGGGGCCCCTTGACGGGAATTTAGAGGAATAGAATTATTGAACTATATAATGTTTGAAAATTTTTTACATGCTTAAAAAGCACATTTTCCTATTTTTGTCACTTGGGGAAATAGTTGAGAAAAAAAGTAAGTTTTTAAACATTTCTTTCACAATAAAATTCTACATATTTTTATATACCGTCCCTAAACTAGTTCCCTGCTAGTAATAATAATAGTAATAGTAGTAATAATAATAGTAATAGTAGTAATAGTAAAAATAAGTATATTAATTAATTACGAGTGGTTTATTACTTAAAAATGAGATTGAGTAATATTTTTAGTTTTACCAAATCACACTGTTGAAGCCATAATAGTCTAAATCCTACTTTAATACCTCATTAAATATTAAAAAGGGACAGTCACATCGGTAATAAAAAACGAAGCATATTGAAAAGAAAAACATATCCTCTTTATTTGATTTAAATTACAAAAAGGATCTATCTTATATACAAAAAGAAAATTGCTCTACATTACCTTGGTACAGAAGTACAGACGAGCAAACTAAGAAGGTTATGTGAATACGTGAAAGGTTTGGTTTACTAACCTACAGCTTTTTGGCCAGTTTTTCACTGTCCTGGCTACTTGATCTATAATAAACATCTTTATCAAGATTATTAAAACAAGTTCTTTCTACAATTCATGAAAGAAGATTAGAAGAAGGTCATGTCTAAAGTAGATCTAAGTCGATTCTTATCTATTTTAAGTTTAGAAAATACCCTTTCACATTGACTTGTGTAGCAAGGATGGGATAGTACAAACCTTGTAAGCTACATATAGGATGGTAACCAATCCAGATTGTGAGAGTTCAAAAACAAAAAAGGGCGCATGAATAAATTACCGAAAACATATGCTATTGCAGGCAGCCATAAAGATTTTACGCCTTCTTCAAATTCAGATCTCTTACAATCGCCAAATTCACAGATTTATTCTCAGCGTCTATTAGATTGTCCTTGTTTTCTTTTAATGATAAGTGATTTCAAGCCATGTAAGAACTTTCATTACTAACTTCAAACTTCAGCTCTATCATAATGACTTCTTTCAACTTTAACAAGTTTAAGAAATTACAAATGACTTTCCGAAGGAAAGAACTATCAGCATCGCTTTATTAATTTCTTTGGGTCTAACCAGGAACAATCCATCTAAATTTCTCTGTTTGGAACTAATCGCTTCGATACTGTCTTGGCCAATATAAAAACAGCTGAAAAGGACCAATTTAAAGTATTTGAGGCAGTTGGCAGTCTTCCAGGAGCTTACCATCTATTGAGTTTTGTCACAGGCATATACTATTTTTTGCTTGAAAGGTTTTTTTTTCCGTGAACTATTCTAGCTTCTACATTCATTTACTGGTTTCTTCTATTTAGTATTAACTGTACTTGCATAATATTTGTTTTTGAATACAGAGCCTGAAAGTGTTTATCACTCCTTTTATTCCTAACTTTGTTGAAGCAGACTTCTCTACCAAGTCCAGGCTGTAGAATAGTCTAAATTATTTATTGTAAATATTTTGAAATGGAAGATGATTCCGTTCGTAATGGATAACAATATAGACATAAATAGGTTTTCAAATTGGACCATTGACTGATATTTCTTGCCATGAATCTAGATTTGTATTTGATATTTCTTTTAAAAAACGGTAATAAAACTGAATAGTTTCTCTGCGTTTCACTTTTCTCAATTCTAAAAATCCCATCGATAATAATTCTGAAAGAGAACTTGTGCGGCCTGTTCTATTTTTGCAACCTGTGCATCTTCTTCATTTGCAATAGCTCTTCTTTTTGTTCCCTTTCCCATACAGGCCATTCTTTTAAAGCGAGCTTAGAACAGCTGATTCTTCCACCAATCCAACTAGTTTTTCTGCTTGGAGCAACGTTACTGTTTAATCAGCTACTACCAAGTCGGGCATTGTCCCATACATGAGTGTAAATAAGATTTTCATTTTCCTTTTTTGAATTGAACTTTGTAGACCGTTAACAACTCTTCATTATTTGTAGCTCCGTTAGATGAACAGAATAATAGTTGATGGTTCAGATGCCCACACTTGCTAATCGATTTTATAGCTCGTACAAACTAATCCGTGAATTCATTTTTCGACTGCTGTTAATTTTTAAAGTCTTCATATATTTTACCTTGTAAAGAAATAGCGGACGCAAATCGCCAACTGGTCCATAACAGCTACATCTTGATTACTATCTACATCACGCGAATATAATGCCTAATCATTGCAAGTCTTTCAAATTATAATCACGGGAAACATCGAACAATCTATATTAAGTAGCTTGTTGTAAAGGTTTTGACAAAAATGTCACAAAGAGCTCGTCAGATCGGTTTTATGTTAACTTTTCCGTGGTTTTTCTTTGTTCTTATTTTCAGTCTTGTGTTTTATATGTCTTTCATACACTTATCGACATATAGAATTATTGTCAAAAAATCACTATAATTTGCAACCAACAGACCAGTTACGAGAACATTACCAGTGATTATCTGTGAGTCAAGCGTATACATAAGCCCCTTCTCTATATCCCTCTTAACGGAATGCCTGGTTTTCCAGTAAAACAAAACTATTAACAATTAACGTGAACAAACCCAAAATTCTGAGTGATGAACTTCTCTTTCTCGGCTTGTTAAATTTGGTTAATAGTCCAGAAGAGTTGAATATTATGGACTTCTGGCTTTAGAAAAGCTACCTTCGCCTGCGAGTTGACAATAACGAGAGTCTTTCGTGAATTTCACAGATTTAATAATATGCTTGGGAGAGTCATGTTTCCGGTAATAATGTAGATCTCTATTATCTTTATCCCAAAGGGCCATAAGCTGGGAGCAGTACACTGCGTGTGAGCCGATCGGAAGTATTGGTAACCATTTTCTGTGAATTCTTATCAAAATATCGGTAATGTCGATAATAAAAGGATTTGAGGGTTTCAAATTGTTGGCAAATTAGCTCCTTTTACCTTCACTAACTTGAAATGGGTGCTTCTTCATAAAGCTTTTAATTCCCATTGGGTCATTTTCGTATGGGGCGATGAAACATTCAAGCAGCATTCTTAGCAGATTCAGGCGGTACGTGGTGGTTTTCTTTCATCATCCATTTTTCTGTGTCAGAACTGGATTAGTTCTTGATGAATTCACTGCGAGAGAAGCGAAGTTACTGATAGACATTTAAAGTGGCAGATTGCAGCAGGCCTATTTCTTCCCTCTATATCTTACAGAGATAGCCAGAGTAGCTCAATTGAAGGGTGAAATTCATCTCAGTTCTGAAACAATAGTGTACTCACTGTAGCTGCGATGTACGATAATTTAACAAATTTTTAAAAGTAAGACAAGTAAAAATGGACGGAAGCTACAAAAAGCGAGCGTTGATGGAGTACGTATTTGGACTATATTATTTATTATTATAAATATCATATTATATAATATATATATATTATAATATATATATATATATATATAATATATATTATATATATATATATATATATATTATAATATTATATATAATATATATATATTATTATATATCTATCATTATATATATAATATTAGGTCGGACGTCATTTCGGAAAAATTATTAAATTGAAGAATGAATTTAATTCTATAATTAATAATATAAATAATAATATAATAATATATAATAATCATAATAATATAATATATTATAATAATAATAATAATATAATAATAATGAGAAAACTAGTTATTTAAGAGCTAATAAACTAATTCGACTTAACTGTATTTAATGAATCATTATGTCCCTCAAAGGCTGACGTTTGGCGGACTGAGAAGTGAACTAGATTAACCAAGTATAAAAAGTTTGAAATTTTTTTCAGCGACTAAAGAATTTTTATTTTCTTTTCTTTTCGCAGGCGCCCTTTGTACAACCATTTCATGTTGGGAACAATGTTACACTGCACATAACTATAACCCTAATACGAGACTGAACGGTGAAGGCGTCGCGAAAAAGTTAGTTAGGCTACCATAACCAAAAACCAACTGGCAACTGCTTAAATTGATTGTAACGCGTAAGTATATACGGAAATAATATCCAATTACTCTGTTACTAAATTATAAAGAAGTATAGTCATTTTTGGAGGTCTCTCCGGGGCCCCATTGGGCTGGGGGCCCTCGGCAATCGCCGACTAGCCGACCTTGCCAGTCCGGGCCTGATAAAAACATTCAATTCAAATAAATTAAAAACTTAATTCAAAATGTTGCTGCCTGCCTCAATAAGATGACAAATGTTTTACTTCACATATTAGAACACCTGATAGAAGGAAGAAAGAGATTGAATATTATAGAGCAGGGGTCATCAAACAGTTTAAATGTCTACCTCTTGATGAGTGAAATAATCCCCATTTTATCGACCACCTCCTAATTTTTTTTTTACTGTACTAAAATGTGGAAAGAAAGGAATAAATTAATAAAATATGTAAAATAAAAGTACTATTTTATATAGCTAAAATAAATTAACCAACTTTACCATTTATTTACATTTAAACTGTCTATCTAACTTTAACGAGATGGGTGTGGTTGATGATCTTTGAGAAGAGAACTAACATTTGATTGTAATTTGGTGAGTTTCAGTCTTAAATCACCACTCTCTTCTATATTCAGTATGTTCCTGTGCTTTGTTAGTACTAAACTAACTTGGCTAAAACCAGCCTCAACCATATAGAAGCTTGGGAAGGAGAGTAAAAAGGGCATCACTGTCATATAAAGTTTTGAATAGTTATTGGCAAATATGCATATTACTCCAGAAATTACCAAGGTTCTTATTTTTTGAACATTGTTGCTTCGATATACATGGAAAGTTCAGCGAATTCATCATGCAGGTTAGAATCAATAATAGGCGTAATAATGCAGTCAGGTACCTGCAATTTCTCTAATTCAACAAAGCGCACTTCAAAAGTCTTCATTCAAATTATCAATGTACTTTATGTATATATATCCAAGTCACAGTCAGGAATAATTTAGTCTTTGGTGTTTTGGTCAAGTTGTCGTAAGTTTCAAAATTAATGAGAATCTCTTCGTAAAAATGCCGATTTAAAAAGACCTACTTTAGTTAACTTTGAAACTTAACAAGATTGTTCGAGCTTGCTTGAATAATTGCTATATCTTTACCTTGAAAACGGGTCTGTACTTCGTTAAATTTTGAATCTAGATCAGTCAGACAGAAAAGAGTTCTTATTCTTTTTCAACTCTTCACATAGAGGAGAATCTATACATGCAAGAAACTCTATAGTTAAGGCGTACAATACAAAAACCCTTTGCAAACTAACACATCTATACAACCACCTCACTTCAGTTTGTAACAGTAATTGATTTTGTAATTCATCATATTTTCCACATAGCTTGCCAAAGATTGCCAATTAAGTGGAAGTGCTTTAATTTTATTTATCAATTTAATGCAAATCTATCTTGCAATTTATCAGTGAGATTTTTTGCCACAAGGTGTTGTCTGTACAATACACAGTAAATACTACGAACATCGAGAACTCTTCCTTTAAGCAAGGCAGCAAATTCTGTAACGACCAACTATAAACGGTGCTCCATTGGTGACCGCCTCACTTATATTGTTGTGGAATATTGTACTTCTTTAAATATTCCTCCAAATAATTAAAAATAGTCATACCCTTTCCCATCTTCTTTAAGAAACCTTGCGAACAAATATCCGTCAATAGTATATGTATTTGGCAAAAGTATCCTACATAAGCCATGAGAATGTTAGAATTACCAAAAGTCGATTAAACAAGTTGGACTACCTCTTAACTCAAATGTCAAAGTTTTCTCCACATCTACACTCATCTCGTCAATAAGTCTTTTCACTGCATTTGCACTTAGAGGCAAGCATTTCAGAACAGGACAAGAGTTTTTCAAAACAGTTTCAATCACTTTTTCAATTGACTGTATTATGATCTCTTTTGCAACAGTATATGATTTTCCTTGTTTGC
>JABUQX010052514.1:5000-17500 GCA_015478945.1 Trachelipus rathkii | reverse complement strand
AAGAGAGAGAGAGAGAGAGAAGAGAGTCAGATTTTTGACGAATATTGAATTAATACAGAAAGAGCAAGACGTAGGTAGGCAGAAATTATTATGAAAGCAGGAATTGCTTAGAATGCTGATTGAGCAAGGACTGATAGAAAGCAAGACGAGGAGAGAGTAAGGAATTTTTAAACTTCAAAATGCTAGAAGAATTAAATCATCTCTCAGTGACTCTCTCTCATCGTCATTCTGCGTCTCCCATCTGAGCATCCATTCCTATCTCCGAGGACGCACGACACGACGAGAGGAGAGAGAGAGAGCTAGAGAGAGAGAGACCCTATCTGAGACCTCGATGAGACCGAGAGTACCCCTGAGAGAGGAGAACAGAGAGTAAAGCAGGAAGAATGCGCATCGTCCCTAATGAGGTAATAATATGCAAGAAATCCCGAATCTTCTGTTATTCCTAACTGTGAACGCTCCTTTAAACCAAGTTGCCAGTTACTTCCATTTTTCTATGGAGAGGCGTTTAGCTCTTCTGGCTAGTATGTCATAAATCGGATTACCAATATTACTTACAGGCGAGACCTTTTATGGTATAATGTTATCTAGAGCTATTTCGATCGCACACTTTATATCAACCCCTTCTTGGCTTTTTTTTGCTTCTTCCGGTGTATGTATCCCTAGGTCTAGCCCGGCCTCATTAAATCTTACTCTTCATTGAATCGATTGTCATGAGAAATAAAAATTTTTATGGTTAGGTAGTAAATTAAGCAAATTACCAATATAAAATCCTATCAGTTACGCACGTCTATTATTAACTCCCTCAATTTAATACAGAAAATATTAAATAAACACCTTCAATTTGCATCGTTTAGATTAAGTTACAATTCTAAAGAAAATAGTTTCTCTTAATAAAAATTTGCTAAACTATAGCTTCAAAAAATATAAGTTTCTTCAGACATTTATCATAGTAGTGATTTGTTAACCCCTGATTTTAGCCACCAAACCCATTTCATATGATGACTAATGTTAGTTTTAGTCATCTGCGAGCAAATAACTATATCCTATATTTACTATACTCTTATGTAAAATTTCATCCAATTGAGATGATAAAAGAACAATTAAATTTTACGCAAAATGTCTTTACACACATTTCATAAATGATCTTTTTTCCTTTTCTTTTAATAGTTAAAGGCTCGATGCTACCGGTCCCAGAATTGAATAGACGCGTTATGGAGAGGGTTTCGAAGCAGATTGAAGGACACACCATATGTGCTCTAGGTGATGGAGCTGCCTGGCCTGCTCAAGGGTTGATCCGTCATTTTCGTCCTATTCTGGAAGAAAGAATACAGCAATATCAGCAACAGAAAGCAGCGCAAGCATAGAATTAGTATATATAGATAAATAGTTCAATGGTAAAACGCTACATTTAGTGGTTTTAGAATGTAAATAATTTAAATATAGTTAACTATTTAAAGAAAGGAAAAAAACTTGCTTGTGGTTTTTAATGTAAATATAACTACTTTATAGTTCTTATTTAAATTAATAAAAATACTTCATATTTAGTTCACTTAATCATTCCATCTATAATGAAAATTATCTTGCTATAATCGCTTTAGATTATCGTACATGTGGAATGTTTTCTTGAACTAGCAAATGACGAAAGTATGTTTCCAGCACCAGTTCAAAATCTTCGCCACTTTCAATTCCGGCTACATAACCTTGGTAGATCAACACTTTTGATGGTATTACAACTAACTAATTAGCAATCAAATGTTCTTAAATCTCTGATAATGGTTTGTTATAAAATAGATTCACTGTTCGGTAATTAGTTTAAACTAATTAATGGCTAAAACCAGCTTTTATCAATTTCTACCTCGGTACCGTATAGAATCCATCGTTCGGCAATACGTTTTCAATCAATAAAGCAAGTAAGTTTTAACAGGGCATGCACATAAGTGTCCGTTAACATTGACGCTTCTTGTTAACCTTCTGTTAAGGACTCTTTCAATAAAATTTCTACCTATGGCAACCAAACCCTGAAGATCTGAAAGAAGATTAGCAAAAAAAAAACTGTTTAATCATGATAAAATTTGATAATTGTACTTTATGCAATAAAAATTTGTTTATAATAAAGGACGACAGTAAGATCCGGGGGGTACTCTGTAACGTTAAATTGAAGCAAAATGGATGAGGGATAAGAAAGATAGACGTGGCTTATATATTACGTTTCTGATAGACTATGTGACGAGCGCGTGTGACAGGATTAACTAGGGAAGTCTGTGGCAAATGTGCTTAACCTATATCTGCCTTGGTTTGTTCGTTCTGAATTAACTAACCAAACGGTATTTAAAGAGTGATGGTGATTATCTCGTGTGTAAGATATAAATGGTTTTAAGTATTAATAGCTGACAGTTGAGGCAGGGATTGTGTCTATTCTGCGTTGGCCGCTTTGCATACAGATGATGGGGTTAATGATAAGAATTAAATGGTGGGGGTGCGTATGGGAGGGGAGTTTAACTGATGGACTAAGACTGTGGAGGGTTTCCTCCGCTTACCGTGTACGCAGAATTATTGTAGGTTTGTGTGACGATTAAAACTAAGAAATTTTTGAACAAGGTATTTGGGTAGGTAGGGTGGTTTTAAAGTTAAATGTACGTCTTAGATATTCAAGGGTCTACCCTCGTCTGGTATAATGTGATGGTTCCGCAGTGTATCATAATTCATGTTGGTATGTGGTAAGCACATTAAAATTTACCGTGCAATGTTGCCTTTAGATTGCCAATAACGGATACGGTTGATGGAAGGTAGTTGTAAGTCATTGAGTGAGCTATGGATTTAGTACTATTGAGAGCATTGTTTAATATTCCTTCCGTTACAATCCTATCCATAGCTACAGCTGAACCTTACTCATTCATTCTGGTGTGAAAATTTAATCCATTAGGTAGGTATAGATAATTTAGCCGGTGTTCGCTTACTTGGTTTGTGAGAATTGATTAATAATGTGGATCCCATGATGCGTCTTGTCTAGTAGAGATTGCCTGTTCGCCCGTGAAGAATCCCGTGCCCTGTGAACACGAGAGTTCTTAAGATGAGTCCTTGTGGCCATACGGAAACGTCAAGGTGATGAATACGCGTTTAGCCTTGTGCTTAAGCAGATGTATAGACCGTGGCGAGGTGTGATTTGCGGCAATTTTGACCCTGGTTGTGCTCCTCAAAAGAGCCTAAGAAAAAGTTGTAAGATGAGCCAGAGTCCGTTACCAATGAAACGTCTGAAGAAAAGGAAATGAAGAACTTTAGCCGAGAAGCGAGAAGAAATTGTGAGGCAAAAATGATAGCGGGTAGCAATATCCGGTGGGTTTGTATGGTTTTTGTGAGAGAGAAGCGAGGCATTTGATTGTGGCGGCCCTGGAAAAACATAAGATCCAAATGATTCACAATTAAGAGAAATTGACTGAACAGACCATAGCGTACGTGAATAGGTAAAATATGGGAGACCTACTGTTTCACTAAACATGTGTGCAATAAATTAGTAATTCTAAATCTCAATCTACCTACTGTTTAATAGTGAGCTATAGTTGTCGACACTCCAAACCACCCACATCTTTGGAAATTCTCTAATGGGAGGAAAAATTAAAAAAAAAAATTGTGAAATCCTATAAATAATATAAATACTGTTTTACAGTATATGGATTAAAAAATAAAATGTTCACGTCTATAATAATAGAATATTAATTAAATATATTAATATATATAATATTAATATATTAAAATATATATTATAATATATATTAATTATATATATAATATATAATTATTAATAAATATAATATATTAATTAATTATAATATTAATTATTATAATATATTATAATAATTAATATATATAATATTTATTAATATATAATATATATATAATCATATATATATTAATTAATATATATATATATAAATATTAATATATATTACTTATATTATAGAATTAATATATTAAATAATATATATATATTATAATAATATATATTATATTAATTATAATTAAGTATATATATATTAGATATATATATAATTAAGTAATTATATAAATATAAATATATATATTATATAATAATTATATAATTATATAATATATATATATATATAATATTTATTATATATTTTTATTATATATATCTTATAAATATTTATTAAAATAGTAATTAATATAATATTAATATATTTAAATATTTATATATAATATATTAATATATTATATTAATTTTATACCTAGAAATCCTGTAAAAATTAATTATATATAATATTAATAAGTTAAATGTATATATTTATAAATGTGAAATATTACGGAAAAATTGATTAAGCCAGGATGAATTTTTGGCAACAATGTTTATTATAAAATGACGTTTCGCGGTAATACCAATACGGTTACCATTCACCCATTCAGCTCACTGCAATTTGGCCAAAATAAAAATGATAAATATTAACTTTTATATAACAAAAAATATAAATAATGAGATGATGGAGCGTGAATATAAAACTAAGAATAAACAATTTGAATTGAAAACACATGTAATAATCCCTTTGTAAAATAAATCAGATCACACGATTGGACCAATGTTTAGCCTAAAAAGATTGAGTTAGAAGCATATTCTTTTTAACAGAGTGGAAGGGTCGAATGAAATTAAAACATTTATCGAAAATTTGTAGTTGTATCTCTAGTCGAGAAAAAAAAAAAAAAAAAAACCCAAAAAGTACTTAGAGAGATAGTATATATAAAATTTAATGAGTGAAGAGGTGATATAGCGAAGACAAAATCCGATTACTTTAATTCCAGTGGTCTTCATGATTACATAGGAGAGATTGGTAGAAGAGACTCCGAGTTGAATCCCGTGTGCTGTCGAGTTGATTCATTAAGGCAGGGATAGGGTACTAATAATCTCCTTTTTTTTCGTGCGAATAGCTGTGTGATTATTTTGGTGAAAATAAGGCATGAGGTGTGCGTGAATGGAGGAGTTTCTCCGTGCGTTGGTGAATCCAAAAGGATAACTAAGCACACATTTTCTATAGAATACTCTTCCCCTCTCGCGTGTTCAAAGATCCTTCTCAAGGTAAAGTTTGGAGGGCCTGTCTTGGCCCACGCAGCGGACGTTGCAGTCCGCACACTTATACAAAAGTATACTAATGAGGGACCGTCATTGTAGAGGAAGAGAATCTTATGGCGGAAATTTTTTTTAAAACGTAGCTCTATTCAATAGGAATTGAAAAACTAAAAGCGAGTAGGAAAGAAGAAGAAAAGCGAGCCCTTGTGGAATAGCAATGAATGTGATTGAAATTTTCCTACAAGTTATTGCATAGGTGTCATCATGGAAAGACCAGCTCAAAGAACCGGTAATATTTTAATGATAGAATAAGTGTTGTTTAAGACGACGTGTTGGGAAACTTGAAATTTAGGGCGAGATAATGCCGTTAAAATTAAAGTAAAAGTCGTGATTTTACTAGGTTCTGTTGAATAGTGTTAATATGTCTGAGAGAAAGATAATATTCGCAAAGATAAGTAAGGTCCAAAAATGGGATTCAAATGTGATAGTCCTGTATTTCCTAGGTGGGTAAAGAAATAGCTCAGCTTCACCCTGATTAGCTATAATGATTAAATAGGCACGGGAAAACTTTTGCATGTGTTGAGTCGACCGACAGTTTGATAATTGTAGAGAAAAGGAGAAAGAATAAAAATTCGTTAGTTATTAATCTGGTGAGTTATGACTTTCTAAAAACTGTCATCATGGAAAAATTCTAATTCTAAGCTGACGACCACTCTGCTCATCTAATCACAATCAATTGGGTGATAGGATACTCAAGGCATTCATTGTGTATCCTATCGAACACAAGCCAGGAGTTCGAACCGACAAAATCATAACGGGAAGTTGAGAATGTGTGAAATAAGAGTGGAGAGTAATCCACGATAGATGAACAGTCTGTTCCCCTGGGTGGGAATGGAAAACGAAGAAAGGAGGAAGACTATGGGAATGTTGGAACAACAATAAAAAAATCTTCATAGATGTTGCTGAAGGATTAAATCTTGCAGGATAAACAAGTGAAACGAGTGATGACTCTACTCAAGGTGAAAGAAGTTACAGTAGTTATGTTTAGGAGAAAGGGCATTCAAATTTGTGCTGGATATTTCTATGGAAGATCTTACAAGTTCAGTAGTGGAAAAAAGCAATAATTAAGCGATTTGGGATGAACAATAATGGCAGGGAAAAGGGACCAGCAAGATACGCTTGCGAATCAATTAGATAAGCAAAAGAATATTAATCAATACCAATATATACATAGGGAAGAAGAACGTGATGAGACAAAGATTTTTATTTGGGTGTATCAAGAATACGTATAAATACAGGAAGAGAGAAGTCTGCAATAATCGTGAGTCTTTGCAGCCAGTGGAGTTTCTTTGCCGAAATAGAAAAGATTTATAGCGTTTTGCCTGTCAGTGTTCAGTTGAAGCTAAGCAAACGCTATTAAACTATAATGAACAAGAAACAAGACTTATTGAAAAGATCGATCTGTTATTTGCTCTGTGATAGAAGGTTAAGATCGGAATACTCGTTGTAAAGAAGACTTCCAAAAATGGCTCCTTTACCCCTTACACCTCCAATGATATTGAGATGAATATCGGAGAGGGAAACCAAAATAGAGATAGATATGAAAAATCTTGTTGCTTGTGGATTTAGTGAGTACCAATACTCTAAGAAAAGGAGATAAAGATTGGATTACTTGATATAACACGGGTCGTAGAGAAATCCTACATTCCAGCATGGGTCGTTCAAAAAATGCGTGATTTGCAGATCAGAATACCATTTCGCCTTTAAGTGTCCTCACAGAGGTAGGAGTGAGGCATGAAGACAGAAACTCCTTCAAAATTAGCAGGATTCCAAGAACAAAAATATCGCGGCAGAATGAAGGGAGAGAAAGAAAAGTGAGAAAAAAGAAGTCTACTGCAGTTACGAAAAAGAAGAGAAAACATCGGGGCCAAATGATGATCTTGAGGCCTTGATTGACACTGGTTATAAGACATCAGTTATTGGGGAGAGATGACTAGGCAGGATAGTGGGGAGTTTGTCTGGGAGAGAAAGAAAGGAAATGTTGCAGACAGTGGAGGAGAAGGAAGGAACCTATGTATTTGGTGAGACAGAGTATCATGTTTGTAAGATAATTAACATACCATGCAACATCCGTGGATATAAGTTTCTCATGAGAACTGAAGTCGTAAGGAGGAGAGATATTCCTTTGGCTTGTGGGGAAAAGGAAGTCGAATGTAAACGACATGGACATGAGAACTTAGACATGAGAAGGAAGACGAATAGACCTTAGGTGTTCTGCAACACAAGTTTGAATTAAAAATGTCGGGAAAAGATGCAAATTATAGGGAGGAATTCTTTCGCAGAAAAGGACTCAATAAAATTTGTGGATATCTTTAGAACAAAAAATTAGATTTTGAGAATATTCCTTCTAAACAGGAGAAATTGTTTTATAATGCATTTGATTGAGATGTTTGAGAAAAGAGTTTAATCTTTTGGAAAAGATTAGAGGGTGGGGAACAGTCGGATGATCAAGAAGATGGAAAGAAGAAGAAGAAGAAGCAAACAAAGAATTGACATTTTAAGTGCCGAAAGAGAGCGAAAAGTATTTTTCCCGGCAATGATTTTCATTAGAATCGGGATTGAATACAAAGGCGATTCCTGAACCCAACTTGCTTTCGACGAATAAGAAAAAAAAAAAAAGTTTGTCGAAGAAAAAAAATGGCACGGTAAGCTTCCATGCCTGAGAAAATCATTACAACTCGGGGGTAACGCCGTTCTATTATTATCAAGGGTTAAACCAAGGTCTGCTTTGAGAGTATTTCACGTCAAATTTTTTTCCAGGTCGATTCTCAATTCTCTCTCTCTCTCTCTCTCTCTCTCTCTCTCTCTCTCTCTCTCTCTCTCTCTCTCTCTCTCTCTCTCTCTCTCTCTCTCTCTCTCTCTCTCTCTCTCTCTCTCTCTCTCTCTCTCATTGGATTTGACAAAATCACCCAGAAGGAAGATTTTAAGAAAAGAGAAGAATAGAAAATATTACAAGCTTTCGTAGTTGAGATAAGAATCACATATTATCATCGAAATTACAAGAGAAATATGATGCAGAAAACAATTCATTCGTATTTTGTAATAATAATAATAATAATAATAATAATAATAATAATAATAATATAATAATAATAATAATAATAATAATAATAATAATAATAATAATAATAATAATAATAATAATAATAATAATAATAATAATAATAATAATAATAATAATAATAATAATAATAATAATGATAATAATAATAATAATAATAATAATAATAATAATAATAATAATAATAATAATAATAATAATAATAATGATAATAATAATAATAATAATAATAATAATAATAATAATAATAATAATAATAATAATAATAATAATAATAATAATAATAATAATAATAATAATAATAAATAATAATAATAATAATAATAATAATAATAATAATAATAATAATAATAATAATAATAATAATAATAATAATAATAATAAAAATAATAACAAGTAATAGTCAAGGTTATATGTTGAAAACAAACTAATTTAATAAAATAACATTATGGTTTCTAGAAAGAGGGATAACGCTTTATAAAATACAAATTATTCTTCAATATATATATATATATATATATATATATATATATATATTTATCTATATGTATATGTAATGTATAATATATGTATATATATATATATATATAAAATATATATATATAATGTAATATATATATATATATATATATAATATGTATGTTATATATATATATGTATATATATATATATATGTAATATAAATATATATATATATATATAATATATATATATATATATATATATAATATATAATATATAATAATAATAATAATAATATATATATATATATTATATATATATATATAATAATAATAATAATAATAATAATATAATAATAATAATATAATAATAATAATAATAATAATAATAATAATAATAATATGTAATAATAATATAATATATATATGTATATATACTACAATACAACACATATAATAATAATAATAATAATAATAATAATATATAAATAACATTAATAATATAATAATAATAATATATATATATATAATAATAATAATAATATATATATATATATATATATATATACCTATATATATATATATATATATATATATATATATATATATATATATATATATATATATATATATATATATATATATATATATATATATATATATATTTATAAAGTGTATAGTGATTACAGTATAGGAGATTTAAATAAAAGCAGAAGCAATCTTGTACATAATTTTACAGTTATAAGATTTGTGATTGCAATCTACAAATGATACAGAGGAGTTGATATATCTATATTTTTTTTATATGAATGTCTATTCAAACTGGAGAGGAAAATTAAATAATGGATTATATGAATATATATATATATATATATATATATATATATATATATATATATATATATATATATATATATATATATATATATATATAGATTTAATCTATAGATATATATATATGTGTTATATTATTGTTTTATTATTGTATTATTATTATTATTATCATTGTGTGTGTGTGTGTGTGTGTGTATTATTATTGTATTATTATTATTATTATTATTATTATTGTTTTTATTATTGTGTGCCTGTATTATTATTATTATTATTATCATTATTATTATTATTATTATTATTATTATTATTATTATTATTATTATTATTATTATTATTATTATTATTATTATTATTATTATTATTATTATTATTATTATTATTATTATTATTATTATTATTATTATTATTATTTTTATTATTATTATAGTCCCTTGCTTAAAATACTTTTAAATTTTTGAAAACACACCAGCTAATCTTGTTCTTAATAATTAATTTATTCAACCAGTGGTGTGAAATGTCAGTTTAAATAAAGGTCGCTAATCCGTGCTGAGATCACATTTAAAATTTAAAATTTGAAATTTAAAATTTAAAATTTTTGAGTATTATTAATTTTTTTTATTATTGTTGTTGTATTTTGAGGAAACAAATGACGAAAGAAAGGACTAACCCGATCATTTCCAAATTTGGATTTAGATTTAAATTTAATTCATTAGAAAAATGTAATCATCGTTTTCGACTTTTGTCAGATATATCACTTAAATTATGATGAATTATACCTTTGGAGAAAGATTTTGCCCAATAATTTCCAAATTTGCAATGCAAAATACAATGTGTTGATTAGAAAGACGTTTCCATTTAAAAATAACTTTTTAAAATAACCTTTTTTCAAATTTTTTGTACATTTTTCTAAATTCTTATGGATTGGAATTCATTGCATGATTTTAATTATCTTATTACAGAAATAAAAGGTACAGATTATTTTTCAAGAGGTCATATGAAAATGTTGGAATTGAGAAAATTTTTATATACTCAACATATTGCCATTTTAATGAAAACGATTGGAAGACATCTTTTTTTAAAGATTTAATTCATCATGATCGGATTAAAATTTTTTTTTTACATTTTAATAGACAAAGTGCTAAACAAACAAAAAAAAAAATCAAAAACCAAAAAAAAAAAATAGAAATTTCATTATTATTAGAGTCATACAAGAACGTCACACCTCTCGTACATGCAAATTATATAACAGAGTCCACCAGGATGGCATCCTTACATAACACTCTTTATCCTTTTTATGCATGATCTATCACATCCCACATTCTCTTCCATATAAATTAATAGTCATGCAGACTAATACCTAACCATTACAGTTCAAAATTCTTCATTAAATATTGCATGTAGAGAACTACAAAATTATATATATATATATATATATATATATATATATATATATATATATACATATATATATATATATATATATATATATATATATATATATATATATAGATATATATATATATATATATATATATATATATATATATATATATCAGCTTGAACAGTGACTAACAACAAACAGAATGAATACATCACCTCAAAAATCCTCTATTACATTACTCAACCCCCAGACAGAAGAGAATCAAACCTTCACCCAACAGTTTTTCTATCATTCATTAGACTCCTTCTCATTAAAAAACTCACATTCCTAGGTTTGACTTTTGATACACATATGATATTCACCCCCCCCCACACCAACAATATTACTGGTAGCGCCAAATATAAATTAAGCTGAAACTAACTTTACCCAGTGTAAAGAGATCCTCACTATAGTATGCAGACAATGCCTTCGTTCCTTTCTAAACTACACATCATCCGCTTGGGTGCCCTTAATATTACAGTCTAACTTTCAGAAATTAGAAACAGTACATAATAAAGTTTTTTAATTACGGTCTTTCTTCCCACCACACCTATCCACCATCATCTAACAGAAACAAAAATCCTCCATATAAAAGCCCATCGTAACATGACCGGCTGTGAATTTTATAGTAAATCACTTTTAATAAACTATTCAATGCATCAAACATTACAGCAACTGCTTGCACCAAATAGTTAACAAACCACACCAGCACTGTACTATCTAACATATACAAAACGATTTCCCCCCCCCCTACTGCCAGATAGCCCTCATTATTAAACACATTCATACCCACTTAACCAAAAGTACGATTTCAGCATACCCACATAACACCGTACTTCAGATGCATCCACCTTAAATATCCAATACAGAACCAACTTTTTACCGCCAAACACAAGTAATGCTGTCTCGTCTCAGCTCTGTGCCCAATCCCTTCCTTCAGAAATACAAATTTAAAATTCATAATACACTCTCCCGGGCAATCGACGACACAGAACATCTCTTACTAGACTGCTCTGACTTAACGAACATCTGACCCAACTTCATTTCAATTTACAGTATATATATATATAAATATATATATATATATATATATATATATATATATATATATATATATATATATATATATATATATGTAATAATATATGTAATAATATAAATATAGATAACAATGCTAATAATGTATATGTCATATAATATATATAATAATAATAATAATATATGTATAATATATGTAATAATATATCAGAAATAACAATATATGTATATATATATATAATAATAATAATATATAATAATAATAATATATAATAATAACCTTCTTTCAATATATATATATATATACGATATTGTAGAGACCTAAAGAGTTTAATAATAATAATAAACAGTAAATCGAAAAATGAAAATATATGTCTATCTGTTTCAGACCACGATGTCGGTTCCAAAAAGAATTACTCCTTCATCATAATGGCATAGCCAATAATAATAATAATAATAATAATAAAAATAATAATATGTATGATATATATATATAATAATATATATATATATATATATAAATATATATATATATATATATATATATATATA
>JABUQX010052513.1:77500-87837 GCA_015478945.1 Trachelipus rathkii | reverse complement strand
TAATGAAAGTTATAGAGTTATATAATATTGTGATTAAGGAATAGTAGACACAGGTTAGAAACTTTTGTTGGTATGTTTACTCATCATCATTTAATCTAAAACAGGATCAAATAGAATCTATAAAAGTTAAACCAAATTTGTTATATAATAAGCTTTTCATACATATACAAAACAAGGGACTAATTAATTATTTCTGATACGAGAGAATGTATTATGAATTCATAGAGGATCTCTGATCTAGGTTTATCTTCTTAAGATAAATAGTAATAATATAATATTATTAATGTCATTATTATAAATAAACTAGATAACCCCAAACGATATTTCAAACCAAACACAATATTAAAATTAAACTATTTGTATTACCATTAAACGTCAAAAGATATTGTTACCATGCCATTGCAGTGTTGAAACATTTAGTTCTAAAGGTATTTCACAACACAGCAGAGGGCTACAATGGGAATTCAAGATTATGACCATTATGTCAAGTAAGAAGTTGATTTAGTTACCACAGATAATTTGGAACGAAAGTAAGTTGAAATTGCCTTAGATAGTGAATTCTTCATGCATTAGATCAAAAAAGGATAGCACGTGTCATTGCTTTTGAAATTATGGAAGGAAGACGCCTCAAATTCACTTGATTATCTTATAATTTGGTATTACACTCTTTAACCGATAAAATAGCGGTAAATAACTATAGTATTACGAAATAGAAGGAATCAACATTTAAGGTAATTAATGGCCTCTAACGCTTAATCATTTATTTATTTAGATTACTTAGGAATAAAGAACAGCATTGGTAAAGTTACGGAAATACTGTTATACTTCATTAATATAAACATTAGGTTGATAGCTTTATTCACAATAAAATTAAAATAGATATGTTCTAGATTGTATTGATATAAGTTGACTATTACGTTAGCTAATCAATAATTAATTTAAAATTTATCAATTTTTTGGGTAATTAGCATTATATAGGCGTATGGTATTCTTTGTTATACAGTTTCTTAGTTCATTAATATATTATTATACATTTTAACCAAATAATTCTACCACGAATTGATGGTGATAAAGTTCACTTGAATTACTCGACAACAGCAAAATAATAATCTTTACATTATCACTTTTTTCTCCCATGCTTCCTATTGCCTTTTGTACTGAGAAATAGAACATTTTAAGAAATAGCTATACTTATACAGTGCATTTACTTGAACATGAAAACTTATATCACTTTTTCTAAACTATTATTTTTATGGACTATACAATCATGCAGCTAGCCTTATTGTAAGATAATCACATATATTTATATATTCTTTTATCTCTATAGGAAAAAAATTTACATGATTATAATATTATATATAATAATCCTTTTCCTACTCATCTATGGCTGTTATTTAATCATCTTTAGTTGCGAGTTATGTATTTAATTACGACCAAAGTATTTATTATCTTTATTGTGCTTAATTATTGAAAATCGGAAGATAACACTTATCTTTAGAGAATTACGGCTATTACTAGATCTCTGTCGACATTAATTATTATATTATTATTGTTTAGATGAGGGCTGTGAATCATTGAAAGATAATAAGAATTCTTTTACTTTTACAGGCGAGGTCAGCACTGCATTGTTTACTTATCTTTGGATTATTTTCTGTAATTGTTATTTTTCTTAGCCTGCGTATTATATTATAGCATTAATAATATTTAAGTCTATTAAGTTTATATGCTGGAATAGTGCTACATTTTAGGTAACATATTGACTTACTTGATAATTATCTTTATTTTTCATTAAATTAACCTAGTTAGGCTATTCAATCATTGCATGTGAGAACGCTAATTACTTAATTTTATCGCAATAGTCTATGTGACTAGTCTGTTACTATTTAGCTTACACAGTAGATGTGGCTTTCATTTCTTCGTAAGTATTTACAGTTTTATATGAAATACTTCTATCCGACCTTAGAAAAGTAATATTACTTTTTCAATTCAATTTCTTGACTACTAATTTAATAGAGTAAACGTATTTTATTTAAATTCACAATAATTATTATCTCTTAGTTGCGTTACGCTAATTTCTTCTGTTTTGTTCCCTAGTAGAGTTTCAAACTTTAAAGAATATGCACATTGGAATACTAGAGATTTGGAGAATTAAAATCAAACATGCATATATCTTATTTTTCACCGTACTGTCCCCTAAATTTATATATATTCAATTATAGTTAATAGCCCATAATTACATTGGAGGAGGAACTTCTGGCACGATCTTTTTCATTATATTAATTATCTTGTCAGTGTCATATTTTTACGTTTATAGACTATTTAAGAGTATTCACCTTTGAAATATGTGCATTGCCCATATTGGCATTGTACATTATTATTATGTACAAACTGAAGATTATACGCAGTATATTCAGTATATGCTATTAATTCACACATTACAGTCATAATGATGACGTTAATCTTTAATGATTGACATCCTGAGGATGGACTGCCATTTAAAGATCAAACGCTGGTCATGAATATGATTTCAGACCCAATTAGTTCTCGCACAGCTTTTACTGTACAGAACGGACTTGTCTTTTTATACTTCTTTAATGATTCACTATCTACTATGGCTATCTTCTTTAACTCTTGAGCTAGCTACTCTTTCTAGAATACACATAGTTGATGATTATTTATTATTATTATATAATTTTAGAATATTAGAGTACTAGTATGTAACGTTATACTTATATTAGATTAGTTATCATGAGTTTGTTAGGGGAGCTTTTATCGTTATTGGAGTATGTAACTTATTACTGCTATTTACTATCGAATCATAGAGATATTTTTAGGGATAATGCATATGGACATTTATTATGAATATTAGAATGAGTTAATTACTTTTAACGAATCTTTGCTTTGCAAGCTAACGCAAATACTTGCATTTATGAAGGTAGATGGCCTTTAGTAAAATGATAGATATGATTTAATCGCTTAGGTCGTATTATTCCTCTACGATTACAACGATAGTCACGCGTCAGTGTATGCTGATGAATATATCAAACTTGATCAGTGAAGGTTGTTTGGTGATTTGTGTTAGTATTATGGATATGTAATGTATAGGAAGCACTACTGGATTTTCATATATAGTATTATATTTTATTAGTTAATTAATATATATTATATATATTATATATTTTAGTATATAATATTATATTATATTATATAAATATAATATTAATATAGTATTAGTACTTATTTTATGAATAGTTTATATAGTATAGTATATATATTATTCACTATTACTTATATTTTATTCGTAGTGTGTGAGATATATAGGTTGTGAATTAATCTTAAGTAAGAAAGTGCTTAGGTTTAATTAAATTCATTCAGTAAGGCTATGTCACTTTACGATATATCACCATATTATTAATATTATTATTATTATAGAGATATTTATTTGTTATTATTATTATATATTAAATTAATATATTATATTATAATATATATTACTATATATATAATATTTTTATATAAGTTATATATTATATATATTTATTATTAATATAAATTTATATATTATATTATTATAATTTACTTTATATTAAGTTATATTATATATTAATATTTATTAATTAAGTTTATATATATTATAATATATTTATATTATAATATATAATTATATATATAATTTAGATTTATATATTAGTATGTATATGAAGTTATTAAATACCTTTATTTATTTAAACACCGTATTAATTTATTTAATTAAAGTATTTTAGTTTCCTAATGTTTCTTGTTTCTGTTCCTACGAAGCAATGTAGAGTGATGAAGAATTTGATTGTTCTTTGTGTAAAGAGTAGAATTGTTTTGGTATATTATAGTGGTAAGTAGGTAAAATGAAACGTGTGTAATTGATAATCAATATGTAAATTATATAAGTTAATAGTTAGTTAAAATAAAAATATCTACTATTGCATGTATATTATTTATAATTAGTAACGTTTTTAAATTGAATAAAGAAATGATTAATCTCAAGAGTTGCGAAATAGTTCTGAGGAGCCACAACCCGACATGCAAGAAGGTACTGATGAAGTAATTTCATTTGATGCACCTGCTGAAGAACAATCAGCTATGTTAGAACAAGAACTTGAATATGGTTCAATCTGAACCTTATAGAGTGCATTATTGTATATTTCAGAATAGCTACATATTTGTGATAAACCTTTCTTTATAAAAGTGTTTAATATAATTTGTATATTTTGATTTTTTGATTATTTTATAATGTTATTTTATTATTTATATGTGATATGTTTCTTTAATTTTATATGTGATAGTTCTAGGCGATTTATTTTTATTTTATATGAGTCTGAATTTTAATGGTTTTAGTAGAAGTCACTGATGGTGTGAGTTTAAATAATTAATTTGCTGAGTAGATATTTGACTCATTATATTTTGCCACTTTTGTGTTGCTGAGTGTCAATAACATATGGAAGAAAAATTCTATAATTATTTATTTATATATTATTGATTATAGTTTATATAATTCAATTATTGATATATGATTTATTATAATGGGCCTAAGGTAATAAATTTAACTATAAATTCAATTATATTAATAAATTTCATGTATGTTTTTACTAGTCATAAATGTTAAAGAATATAGCAAAATACATTTATAATTTATATTATAATATAGTTAATATATATATTATACTTAAATTATGCATGAATATTAATTATTAAATAATTTATTATATATTATTTAAACTTTAATCAAAAATTAAAAACCTTAGCCTCTATTAATTGATTACAAGTGAAACTAATTAATCAATATTGATATGAACAAAAAAAGGCAATTAACAATTGTGAGAATTCTTACTTAGATGAAATAAAAAGTTTAAGTATCTACGTACTAATTCATATACAATATATCTATTAATAATACTAAATTTCTCCTAATACATAATATCTAGTATTATTAGTGATATAATATACCTTATAGAACATGTAGTCATATTATTGTATAAGATTTTTTCTTTAATTAATTTTATTATATAATACTTATGTACTATACTAAGTATATTATAATTATATAGAGTATGGGTTATATATAACTGACTTGTACAACAGGTAGGTATGTGTATTATTCTATAGGGTAATACTATATAGTATAAATCTATACCTAATATATACTTATATAGAGGGAGTATAGTATATATATAAATGACATTACTAAATAATTAATATAGTATTATAAATAATAAATTACAGTTGTATATGTTGGGGCTGAGCTCTGTTAAAGATAAATAGTAGCTGTTTATTAATATAGGAATGGATATTGATAGTATTATTATATATAATTATAGTATATATATATATTTAATAAATTTTAATTTGATAGTATATAATTAAATTATATGTATATATATATGGTTTAAGTATATATTATATATATATATATTTATATTATATATTGAGATATATATTTATAATATGATATATTATATATATAAATATATAATTAATAATATTAATATATTTATATATTATTTATATAGGTATTACATATTAATATTATTGATAGTATATATATGTAATTTAATAATATAATATATTATATGATATATATATATATAATATTATATATACTATATAATATTAGAATATTTATATAATATATATATATATTATATTATATTATATATAATATATTATTTATTATTTATATATATATATTTGATATAATTAATCTAAAATATTGTATTAGTAGTTCATGAGAAATATAGTTATATATTATACGATAATAAATAATTACATGAATTTAACTAGATATATATATATATGTATAATATATTATTATATATATATTATTATATTATATATACTTATTAGGTCATATGAGTTCAAGTAATATAATTACATCTACGTTTATTTTAAGATATATTTTAATATTATATTTAATTATTGGAAAATATTATATTTCCACATTGGGCAAGCATTATAATTATGAATTATATATTTTTTGTAGTTCTATTTATTCATAGTATGTATATTATATATATAATTTGATTATTTTATGTCTAGTTTAATTATTTATATATATATATAGCAATGTGAGCAGACGGTCTCGTAAGAAATGTCGTATCACTGTGATGTAACGAGCTCTTAAGAGAGAAGGAGGTAAGGAATATGAGGGAACGGGAAGTAAGAGATTACAAGAAGGAATTAATTGGGAGAGGAGAGAAATTAATTAGAGGAATATAAGACTTGGGAGAATAGGCCGAGGTTTGTAACGCTATTCTTTAAGCATTATCAAAAACGGCTTAAGATGTTTATCTGTTTTGATCGTATTTGGTGTTTTTATTCGAACATTTTGTTTTGTTTATTTTTCCTTTCTCAGGTCACTATAAATGTAAAAAGTCTGTTGCCTTGTTGACTTCTTACAGAAAGCAAGGTTGTGTTTATGATGAGGGCGTAAAAATAAGAGGGAGTAGAGGAGAAGAGAAGAAGAATGAGAGAGCGGAGAAAGAGAGAGAGAGATGAGAGAAGAGCATAGGAGAGAATGAATCTTTTCTGGATTGTTAATTTTTAATTTTACTTTACATCATTCTTTATATTGTGATCAGATGTCATTTCATTTTAAGCTTTAATAATATTATAGTATATATTATATATATATAGTATATTATATATATATATATATATTATATAGTATAATAGATATATTTATATATAACTAATTATATATATGATATATATATATATATATAAGTATATGTATATATATACTTAGTATATATAATAATATTATATATATGTAGTATATAATATATATATATATATATATATAGTATAATAGTATATAATATATAGTATATAGATAATATAGTATTACATATATTTAACGTACCTAGAACATTTTAATCTATCTATTAGATTATAGTATATATATATATATATACGGTATATATAGTATAGTATATATATTATGATATATATATATAATATATAGAATATATAATGTTTGATAGTTTCCTATTTTTTCAACTTGTATCTGTTTTAATATATTTGTAGATTCATGGCTTTTGTAATATTGCAATAATTGAACACTATATTAGAGTAGTTAAACATATTGCTAGCATTACTTCGGTAAAAATGTTAATTCTTATTAAAGAAAATCTTTCTAATTTGTATCTCATGGATAGCGTTTTCTTTTTTATTATTTTTTTAGGCATAACTTGGTTAAAATTAATTAAGCATCATATATATAATATATATATAGTAGTATATATTATATATAGTATATATATATAATATATAATAGTAATATATATGATTATATATATATATATTATATATAATATATATATATATGATATTATATAATTTATATTATATATATAATTATATTATATATATATGTATATATATATATATAATATATAATATATATAGTATTATATATATAATATATATATATATATATATATATATATATAAATTATATTATAAATATGAATATATTGTATTGTATTATATATACTATATATATATTATATATAGTAATATGTATATATATTATAATATAAGTATAAGTATAGGTATATTTATATATTAGTAGTATATATATGTATATATAATATATATATATAGTGTATATATATATATATATAATATAGATATATTATAAGTAGTTATATAGTATATATAGTATATATAATATGATATATATATATATATAGTATATAGTAGTATAGTATATTATTTATAATAGTATAATATAATAATATATATATATATATATATAGTATATATATAATATATAGTTATATATATTATATATATGTATATATATATTATTTATATATATATATTATATATATATATATATATAATATATAATATATATATTATATATATATATATATATAGTATATTATAAAATATAATTTATATATATAATATATATAGTTATATTATTATGTTAATAGTATATAGTAGTAGTATATAATAGATATTAGTATAGTATTTTACTACCAATAGTGTTAATATATAAGTATAGTATAATATATATATATAATTTATAGGAGTAGTATATAATGTATAGATATATATATGTATAATATATATGTATATATATATATATATATATTATACAGAATATATATATATTATTTATAATATATATATCATATATATATATATTAATATATATATATTATATAATATTAATATATATATATATATATATACTTATATAGTATAATATAGTATATAGTAGTATATATAGATATATATATACTAATTATATATATAAAATTTACTTGGTTCAATAATTTTTTTTTTGTTAATTGGTGAGTGATATTTACTATGATATTATTATTTTATGGAAACACTTAACATATTTGCAACAAATATGTTTATTATTATTTATTATAATTATTATTAAAATTTTTAAAATTATTATATTATTATTATTATTATATTTTATTTATTGTATTATTGATTATTAGTTATTATTATTATTTTAATTATTATTATTATTATTATGATTATTATTATTATTATTATTATATTATTATATTATTATAAATCTTATGGGGAAGATGGTTTAATTATTATTATAAATGAAGCAATAACATTTTGGGTGGAAAAATTCCTTTCATTCTAATATATTATTAATTAGTCGACAAGCAAATTATTTAATTATATTAAATTGTATATTATAAAATTATATTAACGTATTTTATTTAATAAAATAGAAGAAAAAAATGAATATAAATTTTCTGTTTCTTTTATTTCAATTCATAAAAGATTTTATCTCATGGACATTCTATATGAAGTCCTTTATACGCTTGCATGTAGTAAGAAGCGCTTTCTGACCGACGTTTCTAGACGGGATCGGTTCGAACGCGCGTGTCTGACGCGGCTTTCTGACGCGACGTTTCTGACGCGGCGTTTCCGACGCGCGTTTCTGACGCGGCGTTTCTGACGCGACGTTTCTGACCCGCGTTTAACTTGCTTTTAGTTAATAAATCATGTGCCGTTTAAAACGCTCATAATATTATGGAATATAATTTTAATGTAATTAATTACTTCGGTGATTCAATTCAGTGCGTCCTCGTTAAGTAAGTCCAGAAAGCAGCGTTTAAAGGCATTGTGTGAAGCCTTAAGCGAGAACATCTTAGATCGGCACAATGAATTGCTAAGAAGAACTTACCGACGTGACTCAACTAAAGAATAAATTCGAAGAATATTCTGCTTTAATTAGATTAGGGTGGTCCGGCCCATCGCTGTGTCACGGTACGGTGCGCGGTGCGCGATGCACTCATTTTGGTGTGGTGAGCAATTTCAGTTTCCTGGTACGGTGCGGTGCGGTGAGGCTTTAAAAATAATTAAAGTTGCGATATAGTGCGATGTGGTTTGGTGTACAAATTTTGGTATGGTTCTGTACGGTGGAGAAATTGGGGTGGTAGTCCAATCGTAATAGAGGAAAAGAAAGAATCAGAAAGACACAAGAAATGACAAAGATCACATGCACCGCAACTAACAGAAAGATAAGAATTGGAAAACGTCTCTCAGAATTTTCACATCAAAATTGCTTTGAATGATAACAACAAAGAAAAACTAAATAAAAGTTCGAGTAAGTATTTTAAGTGAGATAACGGAAGATATGTTACGGGAAACGTATATAACGCGCATAAAATGAACATAATATTGAATATAATATTCGCTCATTTTCAGAATAAAAATTATAATTTAAATGAATATAATATTGTATATACATTTTATGCACATTTTTAGAATGAAAATTATAATTTTGTTGATTTGATCACTTTAGAGGAAAAAAATATAATAAATTGCTTTTAATAGGGATGAAATTTTTGTACTATTGAAATATATAACATTTGTTAATAGACTATTTGTTGTAGGACTTCCTTACAGAGGAGAGCGTATAAATAAATATATGATAGGGAAGAACGTCTTTATACTGTTAAGTGAAACAACATTTAATAATTACTAATGGACAGTTTGACTTGAAACGAATGAAATTAAATTTGCTTATAGAAGAGTGAAACTTAGATAATAGAACAATTAGTAAATGTATCTTAATGAATAATAAAATAGTGATAAAATTCTAAAAGATCTGTTAGTGATTGTATCATTTATGGAAGAAAAACACAGAGACGCTTAGTTACAAATATTTTATGCACAAAAAATGTCTGAAAAAAGATACCATTTATGATAAGAAGCTTAAGGCCTATATGTGTGAATTAAGTCGTACTTTAACATAGTTTATGTGATGACGTGGCGGACTTGACTGGCGAAGGTTTAAGATTCGATCTCCTAGG
>JABUQX010052513.1:62500-70000 GCA_015478945.1 Trachelipus rathkii | reverse complement strand
CACAAAACTTTAACTTTTAAATGTTGTGTACTTCAACAGTTAAAATATAATAGAACTCATAACTTCGTAACTTTCCTTTGTATTTGTAGATTTACAGGAACAGACAAAAAAAAAACCCATTGCTATAGGATAGCAGGGGGGGCATTAACTATCTGGTTTAGAGTAATTTAATTTATATGCTAGTCGTACACACGGGCTGTTATGTGCTCATGTCAATATGCCTGATCCTATATTGCTATTTAATCACTATGCAAATACAAGTGCCATCTTCTGCAGTACAAATAGTAGCAAACTGTCTCTGTCTGCCTCTACAATCTGGACTAATATAATGTTTACACCCTTCCTCATAGATTCCACCCTAGCTAAGAAGCCAGCAATTCAATCGTTTTGGAAGCTTAGATACCTCATACGAGAGTTAATCTCTCTGTTGATTCCATGATAAGATTATCGGGAGGTCAGTACAGAAGATAATCTAATTAGAGGAAACGAACACATTGGGGCATTAGTGTAGCTCGAGATACTGGACACAATGTTTGGATTTGAAGAGAACCCCTGCACATGTCAACCAGAAGTAATAATCCGTTACGTGATTTCTCGGACATGCAAAATTCAATAGGTACAGCAAATTTTCATACGGCTTCGTTTCCTTTTAACCACTTCTCAGATTCCGAACGGTGAATTGCTCACTACATGTGAACCATGACTTATCTGTCCCTCAGTACATCACAAAGTACAATTCATAAAGCCTTCTCTAACTAATGGGAACAAATTACATTGGCTTTAAAGGTTATAATATGTAACTAAATACTCTTCACATAATCCCTATGTACATCCATCCTCACAATTACACAAAACATCGGGAATCACATACAAAAAGTGAACGTGGAAAAAACATCTTTCTAACCAAGAAATGGAATACGTATCGCCAAATTCGATAATTCCACCAATTTGATATTATGACAAAAACAAACACAGAGCACCTTTTGTTAAATACAGAAACACATATTTTCATGTGAAGACAGGATTTCATATTGATCATTTATTTAAGTTCATAGGTTAATTCATTATTAATATTGTATGGGTATATTATTATTTATTAATTATAATTATTATTATATATTATAATTATTATTATTATATATATTATTATTATTAATTATTATTAATTATATATTATTATTATTTTATTATTATACTATTATATATTATATTCTATTATAATATTTATTATTATTATATTATTATTATTATTATATTATTAATTATTATAATATTATTATTATTATTATTAAAATTTAATTAAAAAAAATTATTTATTAATATATATTATTATTTAATTATTCATATTTATTTACATCCAGGAATTTTGAAAAATTTATCGAAATCATATGAAAAGATGCCACCCCTTCTGTTTCTTAATACAATTAATATATTATATATATATATATATATATATTAATCTATAATAGTTTATCTATAATTATAATAATATACTATATAATATATACTATAATATATATATATATAACTATATATATATATATTATAATATTTTTTTCCATTAAAAAAATTGATATATAAAAATCATAATAAAAAGAAAATAACAATTATTTATTATATTTACTATTACTACATATTTTGAGAAGACGATTAACGTTACGATTAGCGTAACTTCCGTACATTCTTAACTTTAAAGATGAAAGCAACGCCTAAATAAGTAATTAGTATGTAAATCGTATAAGATGATTAAAGATTAACGGCGTTAACTTTCTCATTAACGTGCCACCTTTGTATATATATACATATATATAATAATGATAAGTATATATATAATATATATATGATATACATAAAAATATATTATATATATATAACATATATAAGTAAATAATACTATATAGTATATATATATATAATGTTTTATATATTAATAAATATTATAGCTCCCGGAAATCAACAGAAAAAAGAAATTACGGGAATTCTTTTAGTTTTCGGTCATATCTAGATACTGTGAGTTATATTTTAGTTATTTTATTATTATTAGTATTATTCATATTATTATTATTATTATTATTAAATATTATATTATTATATAATATTAATTTTATTATTATTATTATTATTATTATATTATTATATTATTATTATTATTATTACAGATGAATCTTCCAAGGACATTAGAAGTTTTTTCCCAACTACTGGAAACAAGAAACCAAAGTCCTCAAATGACAAGGAAAATAAAGACTCCGTAAAGCTTCCTGTTTCTAGTAGAAAGGAATCTAGAAAAGTAGGAAGTGATCCAGCAAACCAAAACATTGCTGCTGGAGTTAAGCGCTTAGATATTCAAAATGCCTCAAATTCTAGTGTGCATGGCTTTGGTAGTGGAAATTCCCAAAGATCAACGGGGTCAGGTAGTTTCAAGGGATCGGCTAAAGGTTCTTTTTCTTCTGGTACTGCTATGAGAAATTCAAACGGATCTAAAACTATTGTAGTGGGAAAGAAAGGAAAGAAACAACAATCAGATTCGAAGACCAAAGAAGAAAATGTATCTCAGCCAAATGAAACATTTGCTTCATTTTCCGGAAGGGGTTATACATTAGGAACTGCAAGTTCTAGCGGAAGGTCCCGTTTATTAGCCCAGTTTGACAAGCCTGTTGGAAAAAGTAAATCTTCTTCAGAAATAAAATCGGATTTATCGTGTGCAAGTAATGCTGAAGATATGTTTCAAGAAGATTATACTCTTTGCCCTTTATGTCAAGTTCGGGTGAAATCTAATGACTTTGAAAATCACGTTGCCGTTTGTCTTGGAGATATCGATTTTAATTCTGATATTGAATCGAATACAAATACAGATTTTGATTCATCTACTGATGTTAATAGGTTGAGAAACGGTAACTCAAATAGTGAAGACCATATTGAAATATCTGATGATGAAAGCATTCCATCATCTTCAGGGGAAAAGAGTTTTCCTTGCCCAGTTTGCGGTGAAAAATTTAAGGAGTGTGATATTAATGCCCATGTAAATATTAGTCCACACTGCTCTATAATACTTATTCATATTGAGTTTATAAAAATATCCACCAAGCCAATCGTATTGTTGTTACATAGCAATTTATTAAGTCCAAAACATTCTGCTCTATTAATAGATGTATCCATGTTAGATCGCCTTTCAGTATCATAATTTGGGCTCTTGGTAATTTTAAGGCAGGCTCGTATCTTGGAGGTAGGTCTCCTTTTTAGCCCACGCGTGAAAAATTTTACAAATCTCTGATGTAGTCGATAAAATGCGTAGTAAATGCTCATTTGGAAATCAATTGGTTCTAGATATCGGTTGTAGAGATAAAGGAAAATCGTACTAATTATTTTGGTGTAACTAGCTCTTTTGGGCCATTGGTAGAGTACTCGCGTTTTCCAGATAAATGGAAGTGGGATTGATGAGGCATTCACTAGCGTTATTTGTATGAGCTAGGTGTTTGAGGGTAATTCCGTCCTTTGTCACAACACCGTAGAGAAAAAGATCTATACTAATTTGTATGTACTGTGGGTTAGGAAGACGCAGTCAAGACTTAAATAGATATTGTTTCATACTTGTGTACATAGCATTAGGAAATCGCGGTACAATTTGCTTTGTTTAAATATGTACTTGCTCCGATTTAGTTCAGAAACTTCGGGTTTCATGAATAAAACTGTAACTAAAAATATTTTGAGGGCTCAGAGGTAATCTATAGGGTCAGAATGTGATTATGTAGAAGGTACCTTCCTTTGTTGTCTAAACCCGTGGAGGACAAATTTAACACATTTGATGCTAGATGATTATAAGCAGTTAAGTCAAGCTTATTTTATATTGTTATATGTGTAGGAATAAACAAAGGAAATCTAAAGGTATTGTTTTAATACTGTATTCTATTCCGAGATTTTCGGTTTCAGGTGAATATCATATGGGCTCCTATCTTAATAACGAGAATCGAGGTGTTTGAGATGGTATCCATCCTTTGCCACAGACCCGTGACAAATTTAAAACAAAATTTGACTCGCTAGTGTATTACAATGTCGATAGTATCAACTTATTTATACTCTCGATTATATGTAGTAAGATAGCAAAGGAAAATTACATTTGGTTTCTAATTTGTATTTCATGTCATCAGGACTCGGTTTTCACATAATGAATTGTTTAGGGCGTCTAAGAGGTAATTCTAAGGGCAAGGTGCATTGTAGTCAATCCTCCTTTGCACAAACCGTGAAAAATTACAATTTGAATGTAGGATAAAGCGATAGTCCAAACTTATTTATATTGGTTTATATTTATATGTAAATAGCAAGGAAATCTAAATATTTGTGTTAATTTATGTTATTCATGCTAGGATTCAGTCTCTCAACAGAGTCAAACAATCCTAATTCTCCATTTTTAAGGTAATTTTAAGGCAGGTGTTTAGAGGTATCTACCATTTTAGCAACACCGTCGAAAAATTTACAATTTGGATGTAGTGAAAAAGCCAAAGTCAAGCTTATTTATTAATATATGTTATTAAATATGTTTAACGTTGCAAAGAAATCTAAAATTTGTTTTAATATGTATTATAGCAAAGAGTTCATGTTATATTGTTTTCAGATAATAATTTAATAATATCTCCTAGTAAATTAAGGCAGGTGTTTGAGGTATATCTTCTTTGAAGAACTCTGAATAAATTTTACACAACTTGATGTAGTGATAGAAAGCGTGGTTATTTCATTATTTAATATTGTTTATTATATATATTATTTTATGTAATGCAAAGAAAATTCTAAATTTTTAGTTTATATGTATTCATGTTGGATCAGTTTCAGATAAATAAATTTTGGGAAGGACTCCTATGGATAATTTTTAGGCAGATGATGGTATTGCAGGTATCTCCCTTTGCATACAACCTTTTGAAAAAATTTATACAATTGATTGATAGTGGATAAGCCTAGTCAAGTCATTTATTATATATATTTGATTATTTAATGTGTAATAGTCACAAGGAAATCTAAATTTTGGTTTTAATATGTATTCAATATTAGATCGGTTTCAGATCAATAATTTGTGCTCCTAGTGATTTAGGCAGGTGTTTTGAGGTACTCCTTTGCACAACCGTAAAAACTTACAATTTGATATGATAAAGCGTTGTTAAGCATATTTATATTGTTAATATGTGTAATAGTAAGGAAATCTAAATTTGTTTTAATATGGTATTACACTGTTTAGAATCGGTTTCAGATACACTCACTCTTGCGCAGCTCCTTAGAGGTATATTAAGGTTGGTTCAGATGTTGAGAGAGGTATACATTTGTTCTTGCTATAACCAGTGAATTTAAAATTGTTTTTACCAATTTTGATGTAGTGATAAAGCGTAAGTTCAATGCTATATCTCATTAATAGGGTATGTTATATTGCCGCTAGCATGTGTAAATAGAAGGAATCTAAATTTGCTTTAATATTTAAATTACTTTTATTTTAAGGGTATACCATATACGCACACAATACTAGAATTATATAAATTAATAATTATGGGCTCACTATTGTAATTCTTAGTGCCAGGTTTTTTGAGGTATCTCCTTTGCTCAACCGATATTATCGAGAACATTTTTTTAATATTTGATTTGTAAGGGTTAATTATAGCGTGTTCAATCTTTTTTTTACATAATTTCTTAACACATGAATAAATATGCAAGGAAATCAAATTTGTCTATGAATATAGTATTAAATGTTTAAATTACAATTGGTTTCAGATAATGAATTGGGCTCCTAAGATACATTCTCTTCTTCAGACAGGTATGTATATTGCAGGTAACTCCCCAGGCAAGGATCCCCTGCGACACCATTAACGATAAAAAAAATCTTTTTACAACAAGTTATAGAATAATAGTGAGATAAAGCGTAAGCAGAGCTCTAGTTTAGACGACATTTTGTTTTATGTGTAATAGCAAGGAATTTTGAATAACGGTTTGTTTTTCTTAAACCTATGTAAATTTTTTTGGCACGTTAAGCATTCAGATTTCCAGATAAGGAGGATAATTTGGGATCAGACGCGTAATGTTGGGCGCACGAGATTGTTTATAGGTATTGCGAATACCTTTGACACAACGTGCAAAAGATTTACGAATTTGATGTGTGTGGTGAAGCCTAGTACAAGCTTATATATAGGTATGTTGTTCATGTGACTTGATATACCAAATATATTCACAAGGGCGAAATCCTACATGTATGATTTTAAGAAATGATGATATTTCTCTGTTTTCAGAAACAGTCAGTATTCAGATAGGTGAACTATATGGGTCTTCCTATGGTTAATTTATAATTACTGGCAGGTGTTTGAGGTATCCTCTTTGCAAACAACCGTGAAAAATTTCTACAATTAGAATGTAGTAGACTAAATTGCCTAGTCAAGCCCTTATTTATATGTATATTTAATGTATATTAATAAACATTTTAAGGATATCTAAATTTGTTTTAATATGTTATTCCATATTATCGGTTTCAAGATTATGATTTTGGTGTCTCCTAAGAGTAATATTAAGGCACATGAGTGATTAGACGGTAACCTCCTTTTGACAATCATTTTAAATATGGATTTTCTAATTTACCACCGTAAAAACATTATTCTACTACACCTTTGATATAGTTATAGATAAAGCGTAGTCAAGCCTATTTTATATTGTTATTGTGTAATAAGCAAGGAAAATCGGTAAAATTTGGTTTTAATCGGTACATCTGCCATGCTAGGGCTCAAACCTAACTAATAATTTTTGGGCTCAGAGGTAATTTAGGCGGGAGCGCTGGTTTGAGGTATCCCATAAAAGGAACATCCTTATCGTTCACACCGCTGAAAATTACAAACTTTTCGAACATTTGTAAGTGGGCACAGAGGAACGCATAAGGTAGGGCAAGCTCTATTATTTAAATTGAGTATTTATATTGGGTGTTAGATATAACAAGGAAATCTTAAACTTTCTTTGAAATGCATTATACCTACCTATTATTCATGTTATTGTGAACCCGGAGTGGAAAGATCGCAGCTCTTCAGATAAATAATTGGCGATCACACAGTTTTCATAATTTTTTCATAGATGTTCAGTTTTTTCCTTGAGGTATTGTTTTTCTTTTTGCGACAAATTTAGATGAAAAATATTAAAAACAGAGGTGTAGGGAGTTTTATTAAAACAACACAAGTTTCTGCCTAATATAGAAGGCAATGTGTGTCATAGCAAAGAATAATCATAAATTTGTTTTAATATGTATTACATTGAATTAGTCGGTATCCAGATTAATAATTTAGTGCTCAAATCAGAGGTAATATTAGACTTAGAGAACCAGCTTAAAAAATGCAGTGAAACTGGAGCTCTTTCCAACATCGTGAGAGAAACTTGAATACAAATATGAATATATGTGAATATGCCGTTGAACAGAAGATAAGGTTTAATATTGTTATAAGTATTCTATGACCTATATTTTTATTTTTGTTAAATAGTGTATATTTTATT
>JABUQX010052513.1:55000-57500 GCA_015478945.1 Trachelipus rathkii | reverse complement strand
ACTGCCTTTTTACCTTCTACCTTTTCTCGAACCTTTCCTTCTAATTCCTCTTTAGATTATTTCGGAACTATTCGTCATTCTCTACCCACTCCAACAAATTCGTACCTAATACTGTAATGTAAATTCTCTCTCTCTTTCTCTCTCTCACACTTTCTCTCTCTCTCACTCTCTCTTTCTCTCAGACTAACACTAAGAAGGTGTAAGGTCCTGATGATATCCCATCTGTGGTTCTAAAAATTTGAGTTTCCGTGCCAGCACTTTGCCTTGGTAAACTATTTCGTTTGCTTCTCCATTTCGACTTCCCCTTAGTGTATTTTCCAAAGGTTTTCGAGTATATATTTATCAGGAATATTTGGAAACATCTTAATTCTTTAAATCGTAAATCTGATCAAAAGTATGGCTTCCGTCAACAGTTCTTTACTGGTTATTTTCTTTCTCCTCTCTGTGTCTATTTGTCTACTGCTCATCGACATTTCGGTTTATATATATATATATATATATATATATATATATATATATATATATATATATATATATATATATATATTTACTATATATATATATAACTATATATATATATATATATATATATATATATATATATATATGTATATATATATATATATATATATATATATATATATATATATATATATACTTCTAACTATATATATATATATATATATATATATATAGCATATATATAATAGCAATATATATATATATATATACATATACTATAACAACATATATATATATATATATATATATATATATATATATATAATATATATATATATATAATATAATATATATATATATATATATATATATATATATATAATGGTTGATATTGCGGAATGGAAACATCCGCATCCACGGATGTTAAAATATTTGACAACCGATACATTAATATATATATATATATATATATATATATATATATAGAAAAATAATATATATATATATATATATATATATATATATATATATATATATATAAATCTGTGCGTGTGTGTGTGCGTGTGTCCATGTGCGTGTGTGTGCGTGTGCGGATATTTTACGGCGAATATTCGAGAACAAAACTTTTGTTGTTTCATTGATTTTATGATCAATTTGGTCATTATAATAGGTAAATGAGGAATTGGAATTAAGTTGGAGAAGAGTAGAGTGAGAGGATTGGAAAAAAGAACAGAGCGGGGGAAAACCAAAGATATAAAGAGAGAGAGAGAGAGAGAGAGAGAGAGAAGAGAGAGAGAGAGAGAGAGAGAGAGAGAGAGAGAGAGAGAGAGAGAGAAGAGAGAGAAGAGAGAAGAGAGAGAGAGAAGAGAGAGAGAGAGAGAGAGAGAGAGTGAGAGTTTTTACAGTTTAAAAAATATTTTAGGATTTTTGTAGAGAGAGAGAGAGAGAAGAGAGAGAGAGAGAGAGAGAGAGAGAGAGAGAGAGAGGAAGTAATCCAAGGAATGAGTGAGTGAGAACTTATTTGCTGAAAGCATTAAAACGAATGGTTGCGCATTTAATATCACGCCATACATAAACTCTCATATATATATATATATATATATATATATATATATATATATATATATATATATATATATATATATATATATATATATATATATATATATATATTCTATATATAATAACATATATATATATATATACATTATATATATATATATATATATATATATATATATATATATATATATATATATATATATATAAATAATATATATATTCTTTATAACTATATATATATATATATATATATATATATATATATATATATATATACATATATATATATATATATATATATATATATATATATATATAAGGCAGCAAGTCATTAGTATGGCGTACTGACCTCCACATAAGTCCCAGTCAATTTTTCAAAATGTCCCCCACGTACCGCAATTTCTTGGTATGTTGCTATTGGCATGTCAAATCGACTCTCGCATTCGTTCAAAGTTTCCTGTCTGCGGCAAATTTATGAAATCAGGAACAGGGTTCAAGCAAACTATGTCTTATGATATCCAAACGAATAAAAAATCTTTAACCTGAGATCGGGTGGAATTATGGATAATGATATTGGACCTCCTCTACCAATCCATCTCTCATCACAGACAATGGTCAGACACTGCCGAATAGGCATGCTAAAAGCTTACTGAAATCCAATCATGCCTCATCCACGTGACTCTTTGTACAGTCAGAAACAAAATCTTCAAGATTGAAGATCTGTCTGTGTCTTGGAAATTGCATAGCTATCCTATGAGGAGTTGCGGTTATAACGATTTGAAAATGCCTATTAACTGTGAATTGGATTGAAGGAATAAATTCATAAATATCGCATTAATGTTGGAATCTAAGACAACAATATTCCTGTGGGAGAAAACTAGAAGAAGAAAGATTCCTCACTTGCTGCATAAAACAAGGATACAATACGTTCTCGTGCACTATTTTTCTACAATTACATGACACAACGCGCCCAGGT
>JABUQX010052513.1:20000-47500 GCA_015478945.1 Trachelipus rathkii | reverse complement strand
AGTGGCGCTTGACATATCAAAGCATTTGACCGAGTATGGCACGCATCATTGCTCTCCAAGCTCCCCTCCTTTCCTCCTTCTCTTTTGCTTACTTATGTCTAGTTTTCTTTCAAGTCGCTAAACATTGGCTATGGTTGATGGAGCGACTTCTTCTTCTTTTCTGTCAATAATGGGGAGTTACTCAGGGTTTCGTCTCATCTCCTACTTTATTCCTACTTTTCATTAATGATCTTCTCACCTGCACATCTAACTCTATCCACTCACATGCCGATGACTCGACCCTTCATTCTTCAACTCATTTCAATTCTGCTCCATCTTTTACTTCTAGAATTGCCTCTCGTCTTAATCTTTCCGATTCTATTCTCGCTGCTAGATAGAATTTGCGGGTGGGGTCGTCTCAACCTTGTGAAATTCAATTCTTTAAAAAACCCAACTTCTACAAATCTCCCTCTCTAAAATACCTTCTAACTTTCCTATCTCTTTTGACGGTTCTTTCGTCTCTCCTGTTGACAATATAAACATCCTTGGCCTTAACATAAAAAAAAATGTCTTGGAAACCTCACATCACAACGGTTGCTGGGGCGGCCTCAAAGAAACTGGGAGTTCTGTTTAGACTGCGAGACTTTTTTTCCTCTTCTCAGTTACTTCAGCTATACAAGGGTCTCATCCGGCCTTGTATAGAGTACTGTTCTCATATCTGGGGGCTCTGGTTTCACCCGGCTTTTGGACAGGGTCGAGTCAAAAGCAAAAAGGCTTATAAACTGTTATGTACTTTCCAGTTCACTTGAACCTCTATCTTTGCGGCGCGATGTTGGTGCTTTATCTCTCTTCTATAGGTATCGCAGCGGCAGGTGTTCGAGGAAACTTACCACTCGCATACCACCACCTTTACGACGCCCTAGTAGCACAAGGGGTGCTGTATCTGCGCACGAGTTTTGTGTAGATATTGGTAATTCCAGGCTAGTTTGCTGCGGTGTTTCCTTTTTTCCTTCCACCACTATTCTGTGGAACTCTCTTCCATCTTCGGTGTTTCCTGCTGAATTTAATCTCCCTCACTTTAAAGCCTGCATCTATGTTCATCTGCGTAATTTGCGCTAGTGGATGAAATTTTGTGCAACATCCCCTCCTTGAATAGGGCTCTGCCCGTGAGTGATGGTGTTTCCTACATATTTTGAAGACGGTTAACGTTAACGATTAACGTTAACTTCCGCTACATTCTTTACTGATAAACGCTTTAATGATTAACGCCGTTAATTTTTTTTGTTAACGATTAAGAATTAACGACGTTAACTTTCTCATTAACGGTGCCCACCTTTGTAATATATATATATATATATATATATATATATATATATATATATATATATATAGTTGCCAATTTATTTATAGCCATACGTATAATATTATATATTTATATATATATAAAGAAATTTATATATTATGATAATATAATAATATAATAATAATAATAATAATATCATAATACAATGAGATATAAAAATATAAATTTAATAATAATATATAAAAAAATAGAATATATTTATAATATATAATAATAAGAAGATAATAATAATATATATTTATGATATATATTTTATTTATAATAATATTAAGAATAATATATGTAATATATATATATATATATTTATATATATATATATATTTATATATATATATATATATATATATATATATATATATATATATATATATATATATATATATATATATATATATATATATATATATATATATATATATATATATATATATATATATATATATAGAGTGGGATGGTTTAAACCATTTGGTTTAAACCATTGGTTTAAACCATGGTTTAAACCACATAAAAAACCAATGGTTTAAACCATAAAAAAAACCATGCATAAAATATTTAAAAAATGTATTTATTAATAGTTTTCTTTAGCATGTTGATATGGTTTTCTCAATTTTTCAATCGAAGAGCAACTGAAAGGCAATAAAAAATTTTCTGCTGATTTTATATTATTGTGAGAATGATTATATATATATATATATATATATATATATATATATATATATATATATATATATATATATATATATATATATATATATATATATATATATATATATATATATATATATATATATAATATTTATATATATATATATATATATATATATTCAAAATATATGTACATACTGTGTATAAATATGTTCATATAATTAGAACTAAAATATATAAATAAAATATATATATATATATATATATATATATATATATATATATATATATATATATATATATATATATATATATATATATATATATATATTTTATATATATAAATATTTATTTTTATATATATATATATATATATATATATATATATATATATATATATATATATATATATATATATATATATATATATATATATATATATATATATATATATGTAAATTTAACATGTTTAAAACATGATTCTTGTTTCGAGCTCTTGAGGATTTCATTTTCTACCCATCGATGCCACATTTCAAAAGATTATAATAAAACTCATTTGTGGAGTGTGTGGCCACAGCATCAACCAAGCTAGAAGGCAATGACTGTAAACTAAGTGATGATGTTTATATTTGGAAAAATATGAATATGGAGCTAGAACAGCTTAATCCACCACTCAACATACAAGATTTATAGCAAAAGTAAAAAGGAGGTATCATCAGGCAGTAACAGAAGCTCACTTATTGGCATATATTTTTAACCCAAGATATCAGACCACAGTACTTCCAAAGGATGAGTATTCAAAAGCAGTGGAATTTATGGAATAAAATTAAGAGCAAATTCTCCTCCATTTCATAAAAGTTACCTATTTGATGAGTCTCTGTTGTCAGCAGTGACTCCTTCATCATGGTACAGATCTCTCAAAGAAAAATTAGATGAGAAGGTCATATATAAAATAATAAGCATATTGTCAGCAACTTCATCAACTGCTAATGTTGAAAGGGTATTTTCAACTTTTGATATATATATATATATATATATATATATATATATATATATATATATATATATATATATATATATATATATATATATATATATATATATATATATATATATATATATATATATATATATATATATATATATATATATATTCTAGTATTCAAATATAAAGGTAAATAAGAATTCATTTGTATATCGTTATAGGTTAATTTGAATAAACTTTTCTTTATGCGTTTTTTTTTTTTTTTTTTTTTTGGTAAAATAATAAAGTATAACCTTTTTTTCAGATAGAGTTTATATATTATAATATACCCTCTTATTTTTTACTTTATGAGTTTATGTAAAACTCAAAAAACAATAATAATTTTATAACAGTTTACAGTTATCAAGAAAATTTGAAATTTAAGAATCTAAAGAAATTTATTAAGGAATTTTAAAATATGTGTTAGCACATGTGTATAACAGTTTCCAGTAGTGATTTTTGCCTTTAAAATCTATTAAAACCAATAAAAACCACATTAAAACCATCAAAATAGCATAAAAACCCAAAAAAAAAACATTGGTTTTTTTTTTTTTTTAAAAATAATTTTTTTTTTTTAAAAAAAAATTTTTTTTTTTTTATAAATATATATATATATATATATATATATATATATATATATATATATATATATATATATATATATATATATATATATATATATATATATATATATATATATATATCTATATATATGTCAATTTCCGACAAACGACAGAAAAATGGAAGAAGCTTCATACAAAAGATTAGTTAATATAGGGTGGATGTAAAAAAATGAATGTATTGTAATATGTAATATATCTGACTGAAAAAATAATATTTTGCTGTTAATGAAATACATATAAGCCTATATATATATATATATATATATATATATATATATATATATATATATATATATATATATATATATATATATATATATATATATATATATATATATATATATATATATATATATATATATATATATATATATATATATATAAATAATTTCTTATGTACAACTCGTTGGAAATTCCTCATGTGCATTTCCTCATGGCAACTTCTTTACGCCATTAAACACCCACACGTTCAAGCACACACTTGCTCTCCCACACACACACACACACACACACACACACACTTCCAATCATATTTCCTGTCACGAATATTAAAACCATTTTTATTATATCAAAGAAAATAAAATTAGAGTGTATATATATATAGTTATAATTTCATAATATATATATATAATATATATATATATATATACAATATTTATATATATATATATATAATAAGCTATATATATCAGTTTATATATATTAATGCAATAATATATATATATATAAATATATATATATATATATATATATATATATATATATATATATATATATATATATATATATAAATATATATATATATATATATATATATATATTTATATATATATATATATTTATATATATATATATATATATATATATATATATATATATAACAATGATAATCTTAATAATATTTAAATATATATATATATATATATATATATATATATACTATATATATATATATATATATATATTTATATATATATATATATATATATATATATATATATATATATATATATATATATATATATATATATATATATATATATATATATATATATATGCTCAATGTATACATTTATATACACAAACTAACAAATACATACGTATAATACATACAAATAAACTAACAAATACATACATACGTATACACACACACACACACACACACACACACACACACACACACGAAACAAACCAACAAACAAAATGTTTTTTTCCTGTTATATAATTCTATTAAAGATTTTAAAAATAAGAAAAAAAAGAGGGACAATATACCATATTATCATCAACCAATGGCACTGGTGCCACTTGATTCCCCAACTCCCCCTGCCGACCTAACCCCATCAGTAGCAATCAGTGCTTTAAGGTTCATTTTAACAGCTCAAGAAATGGGGAAACAAGATTATTAGTTTAAGACTTGACACAAACAGAAAAAACACACACACACACTATATATATATATATATATATATATATATATATATATATATATATATATTTCATATATAGGTAAATATATATATATATATATATATATATATATATATATATATATATATATTATATATATATATATGTTGATGAAAGAGCTTCAATATATATATATATATATATATATATATATATATATATATATATATATATATATATATATATATATATATATATATATATATATATATATATATATATATATATATACATACAATATATATATATATATATATAACTTTCATGGTGGGGAAAATGTTCGCTGGTTGTCCACGTCCCTTTCACCAAGTATACTGTGCCAGCCAACCTGACAACGATAACGAAAATGGCTAAGATACCAGAAGCCAGAAAATTATTCTTTAAAATGGAGCCGGAGCTGAAATCTTATATTTTTGTTGAGACTCCGCACTCCTACATGGTTAGACAAATTCTGGCCTGAAAGACAAGAAATTGTTAACGTACCGGTAACTAAAAAAATGGAGCCATATTTTCCCGACAATCTAACATTGATATAGTTCTGGAATTGCTGTAGCACAATTGCTATTTGTTGTGCAAGAGGTTGTCCATTCCCTAGAACAGGGTATTTGGTCCTTCTTTGGGCCAAGGGCCAAATTTAAGGGGTCTTATTGGTTCGAGGGCTGTAATACTGCATTGGTAATGTTACTGAATTGAACTACGAATTCATTATACACAATCATTGTCTGCTATTGCAAGACATGAAAAAAACAAGTACACATTATTAAGTCTATTGAATATCAGGGGTAATATCAGACGGTGAACATTTGAGCGCTCTTCAACTTACTCTCCAATTCCGTCATTTTAAAATTACCCAACTTAAGGACCTTCCAGCTAAAGCGCCTCCTCCATTTACACTTTATATCATTAATTAATAATTATGAAATTAGTGAAGTATATAGAGAAAAAGAATACCATTACAGATATTAAATTTTGTACCAAACGAAAACAATAACATATTAAATTTTGTACCAAATGAAGAAAGAACCCAATTACAGATATTAAATTTGGTACCAAACGAAAAAAGATTACAGTTACAGATATTAAATTTGTTACCAAACCAATTTTCGTTTCGATTCGACTTCAGTCGGCTACAAGGCTCTGCTTATTATAATAAAAACTTATTTTTTAAAAATTTAGTAATATATGTTTAGAGCGCTGATATAGATGGAACAATATACTTTTCATTCAACTATTCAGTTAGCGTGGCGATTTAAGCGCTAGTATATCTGGTGCTTGGCATGCATTTAAGATAGTTATAAAGCTTGAAGATGATTATAAAAAATCTGTTTAAGATACCTCGATACTAAGCTATTAACATTTTAGACTATTTTAGTAAAATGTCTGAAACTTTTTCCTTGAATTTATTATTTATTTCTTCATTACTTTATCTCATAAAAGAGTTAATATTATTCTTAGTTTAGTCAGCGGGCAGCTAATTGAAGGCTCCCTAGTAAAATAGTGAAATTTGTTAAAACAGTTTTTCATTTTTGATTAAGTATTCTATTTTCTTGCAAAAGTGGCAAAACTTATAAATCCTTTAACACCTATGATAGAATTTTCTATCTACTCGCTATCTTATTATAGCTATAAACTAATAAATAATAAAAATAATGATACGAATCATAAAAGAAATACTACTAAAACACACATACTATATATTAATTTAATTATATATATATATATATAATTTTATATTATAAAATATTTTATGCGATATATTTATATATAAATATATATATAATAATATATATAGTATTATTATTAATATTCCATATCAAATATATGATATTATCCGTGATATCTATATTAATATAATATATATATAATATATATAATATATAATTATATAATATATATATATAAATATATATTTTAACATATAATTATATAATATTATATATATTATATATTTACTATATATAATATTATTAATATATATTTATATTATTAATATAATATAATATTATATATATATAATATATTATTATTATATATAATATATTTATTATATAATATATATATATATATATATATATATATATTAATTATAATATAATATATATATATATATATTAATTAATATATAAATATTATATATATTTAATTATATATTATATAATATATATAATTATATTATTAATATATTAATAAATAATATATAATATATATATTAATAATATTATAATAATTAATATATATATATATAATATATATAAATTATATATATTAATTTATATTATTATTATATATATCTATAATATATATTTAATCAATATCTAATTTATACGTTATGCAATTGTGAGTGAATTAAAATTTTCGATATATTTCCTTGAAAGTAAATGTTATTGCTCAATCAACATAATTAATACGATCGTACAATATATATATTAATATATATATTAATAATTTAATATATTTTATATATTATATATATATATTATATTTATATAATATAAAATATTATATATTAATAATATTATATATATATTTATAGGTATTATAATTATATATATATATATATATTATATATTATATATAATGTTATGTGTGTGTATATGTGTGTGTGTGTATGTATGTGTGTTGTAATGTATTAAATATATAAAGTATGTTAAAAAAATAATCAATTAAAAGTTACCATTAATCACACTTTATAGGAATACTTTTTCACTTCTTTTCACTTCAAAAAGTCCTCCCTAATAAAGTGAAGTAATCGATCCGAATTCATAGGATCGAAATTCCTTTTCTGAAATCATTCTTAGCTTGTGCTTTCCGATGAGCCTGCCGCCATTCTTTCTAAACCTCATTTAAGTTGCAAAAATCATCTCTTTTTCATTTTCGGGAATAGGATGAAGTCTTCGGAAATTAAATTTGGCGAATTAGAACGGTGAGACACGACCATCATGATGTTGGGTGCCAGATTGCTGCACGACCTAAGTCATGTGAGTAAGGAAGCTTTCCAAAACTTAGAACCAAGTTGGTCAAACGTCTCTTAGACAAACATTTCTTCTGTAAATTTTCCTTTAGCTGCCACATAACATCAGAGTAGAATTTGAAATTTAAAGCTTGACAAGCAGGAACGAATTCTTATTTGAACAATCCCTTCAATGTTGAAGAAACAGATCAACAACAAGAACATGAAATTGCTTCTCACCTGACTGTTTTATAGGTTGCTGCAAAAGTGAAGACTTCGTTTAGGCTTGTTAATTTTTCCTCCCAATCAATGTCATTCTTATAAAATTAGGTTTCGTCACCACTGACAGTCCTATAGAAATATATGTGGCATATCTTACCTGCCGCTGAAGCTCTCTCTATAAATTTTTTATGTAATGTTACTGATGATCTTCGCTCAGCAACCCTGGATAAAATTTAGTAGTTATCCTCCCAATCTTTCCGATAAAATTCACTGCGATATGAAATAAGAGTCTAACATTCTCAAAGACATCGTAAATAATTCCTCTACGATATATGTACGATAATTTTACGCGCTCTTCACTTTTCTCTGTTATTATGCTGGTCGAAGAGCACACAGAATCATCATAGTATCAAATTTATATGGGACAAATTTTTGAAACGCTTAAACTACTTTTACTGCATGTTTTACATGTTTCTTAAAGTGTATTTTACATACACTTGTTGAAGTATTTGTGTAAGTTTTTGCAGCACTCTTATCAAGTTTGTAGCAAAATTGTTTTACACTCGCTGTTCTCTCACAGCATCTAATTCTACGCATTTTGATGTCGCATAACAAAGCAAATATGTCAAAAAATTGAACCCAAAATATGAACGACTAAGCTTCGAAATAAGCTTCGGACAGATTACTCGGCTGAATAATTTAGAAGGGATGCGTGGAATGACAAACTGCAAGCGGTTCAAGAGGATTCACAATATTTCTTGGTTTTAGCAGGCTATATAAGTCCTTTTCCGTTTCATGTTCCCGCATAGATACCTTTGTTACAAATGAGTTTAATACGATTTCTTATGGTTTATATATCGTCAGTCCAATAATGCACAAACACCTTGGTTGTGTGGGGGAGAAAATAGGATAATTGGTTTTCCTAATGTATTATTTAATATTTCATATTACTATTTTAAAAGCAACCGGCTAGCTCAGTGGTGGAGGATATGTCTTGCGAGCTCGGTTGGCAAACGAAGGAGTCGAGGTTCCAGGTGACGCAAGGGATTCTTGATGGAGGGTGGGAGAAAAAGTGAGCTAATTCTTCATGTAGAATATATATATATATATATATATATATATATATGAGATATTATACGTAATACCTTAAGGGGACGGTATGGTATCAGTTATATATATTATTTGGTTTTTTAAAGGCTTTTCTGGTACTTAATTTCCACGTATAGGAATATATTTAAACCAAATCTTAGGGGTGTGCTAGGTGTGAGAGAATTGATAAAAAATTGAGGAACTGAACTATCTAGAGAGTTGTGTGGTGCTGAAGTAAGGGGTAAAAACGAGAGGATAAAAATGCTTCAAAGTAGTTGATGTTTTGGGCTAATGGTTGTTGTGTTCATCTTGGCAGATAATGTGAATGGTAATGCACGGTTGGTTAAGCGGATCTATAGCGCTGGTGAGTGTGTTTGGGAACTCGAGGCCGGAGTTGGGAGAACCTTGAAGAAAGAGTGGACTTGAGGTGGTTAAAGTACGGAATGCATGCAGAAGAAAAAATGTGAGTTTGTGCATGATTGAGGCGAGAAGAACAAGGTGCATGATAGGCAGAGAATGGCGGGTGGGGGTGTAAGAGGGGTATGGTTTGATGGCCCACAGTTGGGCCAGGGGATGAACCCTACACTTGACGACCTACCATAGTGTGGGGTCCTTCGCGATCCCATGAAGCTCTAAGGGTGGATTTTCTGATTGCGACAAGTTCTTACTAATTAATGGTACAGAGGGGGCGGTAAGGGCTGGCGCTTTCTTTTCGAACATTTTGTCATGTTCTCCTTACTGAGTTTTTCTATATTCCGATGCCTTGTAGCGCCCCTTAACTCCCAATCCTTAGGAAAAAAAAAGGTAGATAAAGAAGAAAGGAAAGAATATATATATATATATATTATATACTTTATTTGTTTATTTTTTTCTAAGAAAAGTTGCATATAATATATAGATCTAATATTTTATTAATATAAAGCTTGTATTAAATTATATGTATATATATATTAACTATTGATCGATATATTTATATATATAATATTAATATATATAAGATGCAAAAAATAATATAGTTTTGGGGAAAAAAAAAGCTTAAATGTTCGTATTGGAATATAAAATTCAAAACTATCCAACCAACGAGCCAGTCAGGGAGGGGCTAGAATTTCATAACACATTCGTGCTTTCGGCATTGAAAACTCTAATGATTACAGCTGTTATCAGTACACATAAGTGAAAAAGGACCATTTGCACATTCATAGTTTTTGCATTGTAAAGAAGATGTCTTTAAATTGTATTTCATATAATTTTCAATTTAAAAAAAAAAATCAAATGCTAAATTTAGGATTTTTTGGCATTTTCCTAAATATTTTTCCCATTTTTGTTTATTTTGGAAGGTTAAGTTAGATTGATTAGATTAAGTTAGGTAAGGTAGTCTGGGGTTAGAGCGTTTAGTTAGGTTAGTTTAGCAGAAAAATGCAGAACATTTTTAAACTTAACATATTTTCAAAAACAATTTTGACTAAAAATCATTTTAAATACAATCTAAACATATATAAATCATTTCAAAAAAATGCTATTACACTCATTTTTACCACATATCAGTCGAAAAGGGAAACAAAAAGACTCATATAATATTTATAATATTATATATATATATATTATATATATATATATAATATATATATATATAAATATAATAATAAATATATATATATATATTAGGTTATATATATATTAGAAAAGACTCATATATATATATATATATATATATAATATATATATATAATATATATATATAGAGAGAGAGAGAGAGAGAGAGAGAGAGAGAGAGAGAGACGAAAAAAGTTTTTTTTTTAAATTATTTTTAAAAACCAAATCTTCTTTATACGATACTCTAAATTCTCTTTTAAAAAGAAATTGAAATAATATTAATGACACCAAAATTCAGAAAGAGGATTTTCAAAACTTCATCACGAATTTCTAAAAGTATTTAAAATGAAAAGAAAATCAATGTTTTCTCAGAAATCTCTCTTATTCATATCAATCATTCAGTAACATTACAATAAACATTAATATCGGTAACGACTCAAAATTTTCTTACTGCGTGCATCCCATATATATATATATATATATATATATATATATATATATTATATATATTATATAGATATATATATATATATTATAATATATATATATCATATATATATATATATATATATAGTAATAGGTATATATTATATATATATAATATATAATATATATATATACATATATATATATATATTATTTATATATATATATATATATAAAATATATATATAGTAATGTATATAGAGATATATATTATATATAATATATATATAGTATATATATTATATGATATATATTCAATAGATAGGAGTGCTTTATAAGAAGAACAGATTTTTGACGCGTCGGGACATATGAAGACGTTCTTCGCACAGTTCTAGGTCGACAGGGCGAGCAGTGCTAAACAACCCACACTTTTTACTTTTTTTGCTTGAATAACTCCTGACCAGCATCGGAAACTTTTGCGCCTAAAGAAACACGATCTATTGGTTAGAGCTCTGGGAACGATTTAGTGGCCAACAGAAGAAGATGCTAAGTTTTCCATTGATATGATGAAAACCCTACCTGAGAGTAATAACTCAAGGACTAGTAATCTGGAAACCATTGGCGGGCCGAGGAAATTTGTTTTTCTCACAGAGTGTTCCAGGATTTCAAAGAGTTTCGAAGACCAAGAAAGAAAGATGCTGGACAATGACAGGAAACGAAAGTCCTACCTCGGAGATGGGTAAGGTAGGACATGTAGAATATATATAGCCCAGCAATACGTGGCTCAAAACGTTAGGAAATGCGACGGAGTCGCATGGCTTTTCGGTCTCACACATCGGGGCTTGTGGAACTTTGAACAAAAGATGAAAAGGATAAAAACGCAGTTGAGGGTTGAAAAAAAAAAAAAAAAAAAAGTGGTGTGGTTGTTGAAAATGTGGGTTGAGGAACGGGCTCTGTGGCGGTTCGGGGGGCCTTCTGGGCTGCTTCCGATGGGGGCATGTGGGGGAGGTTGTGGGTTCCGGGATGTAGGGTAGTGTCGGGGGATGGGGGAGTTTCGGGAGGAGAGGTTTGGTGGTCTCTCTGACTGCCTGTGACACATCTGTAGGCTTGCGCGTGATAACTGTGGGTGGCTAGGCTCCATTATGCGCTGGGGGGGGGGGGGTATTGGGGGGGGTCCGGGGGGGCTGAAATGAATGAAGAGGGAGAGAAGGAGTTTGCAATTTTGATGAGTGATGAGTGACCTATGGTAACAAAGCTATGGTAGACTTTGTGTGTGAGTCCTAGAATTCTAATTATATATTAAGTTTGAAAAGGTCAAGGTATGGTGTGGTTTGTGACGTATGTCCATGCTGAGGGAAACGCTGAAAGAAGAACGATTTTTTTGGGATTAATTAGAATGATCTGGATGGGGATAATCTCAATAGTGATCTGTTTCTGTGAAGAGAAGGTTATGTGTGTAAGTAATTTACTTTTTTAAACACAAGCAGTATCATAAGTATAAACCAGAGTTGGTGTGGTTAAGATGGTTATCGAAGTTGAAAGTATGATTGATTTTTGTGTGGTGAATCTGAGAGGAGTTTGACAGTGAATTGGTAGAGGGCACTGCATAGTTACCTGGTACGAAGAGGGTTGTTAGGAGGGGCTTAAAAGAAAGTAAACGCGGATAGAGTATGGCTATTGGTTGTGTAGTGAGGACAGTCCTCGGTGTGAAGCTTTTTGGGATGGTGAGCAGCTGGAACAAGTGTCTAGAGTTTAAATATTTCCAGTCTTGTGAAAAAAAGGGAAGATGAGATGCGAGTGTAGTAGGAAAGTTGTAATGGCAGGAAGGTGACTGTGCGATTAAATCGGTATGGTGGACTTGTATAAGGGACTAAAGTCTTGAGTGCGATAGGATTTTACATGAGCGTATGCTGTTAACCTGTGTTAATGTAAGTATAGTAAAGGCTAAATGATTTTGGTAAAAGAGGTATTATCTAAAGTACACATATGTGTTTCAGATGACAATCGTGAGGGGCGTGGTGTTGCGCTGACGAAGAATGATCAAATAGGAATCGAACATATTAGCAGAGTGTGCTGTGTGAAAAAAGGGGTAAATGAAAAATAAATGAAAGTATCGTTAAGGATGGTTTGGTCATTGGAAGGATGGATGAAGTCGGTTGGTTAAGCGGACGGATGTATATTGGTTAGTGTGCTGGGAATCGACCGGCTCGGGAGACCGAAGAGAGTGGATTTTAGTCAGTAAAGGAATGACCTGAGGAAGAAATCGTGAGTTTTATAGAGGCGAGAAGAAAGGTGCATAATATAGAGTAATAGCGATTTTGTAAAGGGAGTATGGTTGTGCTCACCTGTGCCAAGGATGAAACCTCACACTGAGGAATGCCATGTGAGGTCCGTGGGCAAGTCCCGTGAAGCTCTAGGGTGGATTCCCTGACTGTGACGAATTCTGCATTTAAAGGTATACCCACGGGGCTGTGAGCTGGGCTTTTCTTTCGACTTAAGTTCATATTCTTCTACTACTTTTTCTGCTTCCGAGTGCAATGCTACGCGCACCTTAGTCCCACACTCCTGGGAGAGACACGTCGTCATGAAAGATGATGAATGATGATTGAGCGCACCACCAACTGATGAACGGTGAACTATACCGAAGCTTGATGATGGATGATGTAGATGATGTGATGATGATGATGATGATGATGATGATATTTTCAGATCTGATATTTATATTTTTTTTATAATAAATGAAAATTCAACCACTATGATTATCAATGGATATTTTGAAAAGCAAAATGCTTACTGTAGCGGGGCATTCTCTGTGAAGATCAACCATGTCATGCACCCTAATTGTCCCAGGATTTGATAATTTTTTGTATAGCAAGTATTGTGTTTGGTCTTGAAATCACTTGTCGTGAAAGCTAAGGTCAGTCTGATCAATAGGTCAAAAGCTATGACCTAGGTAATTTTGAGATGTCGCCGAGGGTCATACCTCTTCGAATTGTTCATAACTTGAGTAAAAATTAAGTCATAACTAATTTTTTACATATCTAGTCTGGGAAAAGACCATGAAATGCAAATATGCAAGTTTTATAACCTCAAGTTTAAAAATAAGAGTTATCTTTTGACCGAATTTTGAGGTCAAGATTTGACCTCTGGAGATTTTTGAAAGAAAATATCTGAGAGAAAAAAGTATGGATGCCAAAAAATGAAGGACACATTTCCATTTGCTATAAGAAATCAACAAAAAAAACTAGGTTTTGAGTATGCTTTATATTTTTGATCCTAATTGTAGGTTTTAAGTTAACCATTTATACATGTCAAATTTCAATATTTTCTAGTATTTTAATATTGAATAAGATTATTTAATTGTATGAACTGACAATTGACACAGATTTTTTTTTCTTTTTACAGATTTTGAAGTATAGCTTTATATAGGTATAGCTATATTATTAAACTTAAATTTTTGGAAAATTTAAAAAAAAATTGGTTCACCATCGTACATATATGTGACGATAAAAAAGTATTAAAGATTAGGAAAATATTAAATATATTAGAAAATTGTCTGATGATGTTTTTGTTCAAAAATGATGAAATGTATTAAGTGAATAATGGTTCTTAGCTTATGCCTTAATTGCATTGAAAAAAAATCAGAATCTGGGAGCATGTACCTAATGGAAATAGGAAGGTCAAGAACATGTGGTCTGAAAGTAAACATTAAGTTTAAGGATAGATAGTTCTTCTGAAAAGGGGAGCTCTAGTACCAGCTTTGAAGATGAGAAAAAAGCAGATATAAATATTCAGAAACTTCTACCCATATTGGCTCAAACACCAATAAAGAAAAGGGTATAGTATAATATATATATTAATATATATAATTAGTATATATATATATATATATATATATATATAGTATATATATATAATATATATTATATATATTATATATAATATATATCCGTATATAATATATATATAATATATAATATATTATATATAATTATATATATATAGATATATATTATATATATATATATATATAGTATATATTATATATAAAAAAAAAAAATTTATATATATAATATACCGTAAAAATGGGGAAAAAATCGGTCAAAAATTCTTTTTTTTTTTTTAATGAATCATGAAAAAATCAAAATTTGAAGTCACATCTATTATTTAATGAGTTCTTTTCTCAATTTGTGAGTTTCCTTAATGTTGGTAGAATAATGAGAATTAATAAAAATGTTGAAATAAATATTTTAAATTTTTTTTTAAAAATTCCCATTTTTCAAAAAATTGATTTTGGGGAAAACCGGTCAGTGGCGTAGGGGAAAACGGGTCATTAAATATATTTGGTTGTGCTTGTCCAAACTAATTATAATTTAAATGTTAGAGTAAAGTTAATAATGTTATAGAATTAATTTGGATAGGAAAACACAAGTCTAAGTTATTATTTTATTGAACATTTTGCAAACTTTGATTTTTTTACAAAATTTTGAAATTTTTGTTTTTTTCCATTTTTTATGCTAAATAAGCATTATAAAAAAAGAATTATGACAATAAATTTTAGTAATTTCTGAATAATAATAATAATATTTTCAACTTTTTAACAAAAAAGTAGGCACTTATATTCGAGTAGGCCTATGTACGCACATTCACGTGAACTTTTTAGACGAAAAATTTTTTTACAATATATTAATTTAAATATATGACAATCAATTTTAATAATTTTTAATAATATAGTAATAATATTTGCACTTTTTAACAAAATAGGCACTCTTTATTACAAGTATGTACGCACATTTCACATGAACTTTTTTTTTATCCTTACACTAGATAAAAGAAAGAGGGTCAATCCATTTTTTCCGTACGCTTGAATTGGCCGCTTTGATAATTTTGAAAACTTTTATATTTTGCATGGCGTTAATGTAATCCCTGGCAAGTCAAAACCACCATCCGTTTTTGTAGATTTACTCTGGTTGTAACAGGGGGAGCCAAATGTTGACCAGGTGGAGCAAAATTTTATCACTTAATTAGAAGTAACATTTTGGTTTCATATCTCCATATGTGGAATTCTTATAGCAAAAATTTCATAGAGATGTGATTTGTTAGGGATACCTAAAGGTACATTTGGGCCTTTCCTTTTTTTTTTTGGAAAATAAATTCACCATGGAAAAATTGAATCCGAAAAATTGTGTTAAAATCGAAGAAATTTCCATTTTTCGTGGGTGTATTATTAAAAGAAGGAAAAAATAATTTAACGATATTAAATTTTGTGTGATGATACATTACTAAAGTAGGTTTAATTAAATCTTATTTGAAGTTTGTTAAATATTTTTAAAAGAATTTACAGTGGTTGCTCCAAAAAATCCATTTTTTCGGAAAATCGGTAACTTTGAGCCTTAATATCTCTGATGGGGTAAGTGCTAAAATCTGAAATTTTCACAAATTATACTACTACCATAGATGTTCCTTCACCAGCAATATTGATTTTGGTATTTGCTTGTTTTAAGAAAAACAGCCATTCAAAGAATTGCCAAAAAAAAAAAATTTTTAAGTTGTGTTGATAGCCTACGTAGGCCTACTCGTAATATTAAAGTACCGGTATGATTGTTAAAGGTGTGTAAATATTATTATTATTATTAGAAATTGATTAAAATAATTTAATTTCTTTTTTTTCAATTTTTATTTAGCATAAAAATAATGGAGATAAAATTTTTCATAATTTTTTTGCGAAAAAAATAGTTTTTGGAAATGTCAATAAAAATATAACTTTAGGCACTTGTGTTTTTCTGAATCCAAATATAATTACTATAACATTAGTTAAAAATATACTTAAATTTTAAATTATAATTAAAATTAGTTGGATAAACACAGACGTAATAATTATTTAATGACCGTTTCTCCCGACGCCCACTGACCGGTTTTTCCCGAATTCAGTTTTTTGAAAATGGAATTTTTTAAAAAAAATTTTATAAATATTTATTTCGGATATTTATTATTTTCATTATTCTATAACATTAAGGAAACTCCAAAATGTTGAGAAAAAAACTATTTAAGTAAAGACTTTTTTCAGCGGGTGTCTGCATTAACGCATGATTTCATTAAAAAAAAAAAAACGGCGATTTTTTGACTGATTTTCCCCCATTTTACGGGGTACCTATATATATATATATATATATTATATATTTATAATATATATATATATATATATATTATATATACTATACTATATATATATTATATATACTCACTATATATTTATATATATATATACCGCTATATATAATATATACTGAATTATATAATATATTATATATAATATAATATATATAATATATATATATATTATTATTATATATATACTATATATATATATATATATAATATATATACTATTATATTATATATATATATATATGTATATATATAGTATGATTGATTTTGTGTATCGAAGAACACATCTTTTTTTAAGAATAAAGAGGCCCGTATATATTTTTTTATTTAACAATCCAACAATGGTAAGAGCACACAAGCACACTTCAAATTTTAGCTTGCATAAACTGACGATTAATGTCGCGCTTTACATTAAATTTTATTACGAACTATTTGTCCAAAACTAATTTTAATTGTAACTCCGAATGTCAAGTATACGTTTTCCACCTCTAATAGGGGTAAAATTGGAAAACTAAACACAACTAAAAGTTATATTTTATTGACATTTTCCAAACGTGAAATTTTTTCCAAAATGATGAATTTGGTATTTTCATTTTTCTATTTTTTATTTTTAAATTGAAAATAAGGAATTATGACAATAAAATTTTAATAGATTTAATAATAATAATACATATATTTACACACTTTAACCCAATTATATAGGTACTTATATTACCGAGATAGGCCTACGTAGGGCATCATAACACAACTTAAAAAAAAAATTTTTGGCATTTTTGGAATGGCTGTATTTTCTGTAAAAACAAGCAGAATACCAAAGATCAATATTGCAGCGTGAAGGAAAATCTATGGTAGTAGTATAATGTGTTAAAGTAAAAATTTCAGATTTTTAGCACTTTACCACATCAGAGTTACTTAAGTTCAAAGTTACCGATTTTCCGATGCATTTCCTGTAAATTTGTTTTAAAAATACTTTAACAAACTTCAAATAAGATTTAAGTTAAACCATACTTTAGTAGGTATCATCACACAAAATTTTATATCGTTAAATTATTTCCTTCTTTTAATAATACACCCACAAAAATGGAAATTTTTCTTCACCTATCTATCTATCTTCGGATTCATTTTCATGGTGAAATATTATTTTCCCAAAAAAAAACAGGAAAGGCCAAATGTACCTTAAAGTATCCCTAACAAATCACTCTGTATGAAATTTGGTATAAGAATTACCAATATGGAGATATGACTTAAAATGTTGTTGGGGTTTGCACATACAGCAGCTCCAGGCCCACCCTGAAGCTCCAGGCTCGCCCTAATATCTGTATTATCTGTAAAATCTGTAATATCTGGTGTTCTCATTATTATTATATTTATGTCCTTATTAATCATAACTGTTGTTTTTTCCCAAAATTACTAATTCTCGATTCTTTAGGAAATTGATATAGTAGTTAGGCATTTCACAGCATATTTATTTATTTATTTGGACAACATCTTTCGTGGGTATTTTCCATTTACCAATATCCCACACTCATTGCCATTTTGATGCCTATATCTCCTTTGTGGAAAAGGAATCATATCTGGGAAAAGTAAGACTTATTAAATATGTTTATCATCAATTACAGTGTTCTTATTTCCTAGATATGAAGCATGCTCCATCATCGGTTCTGTCGTGGTCTTACCTACTTTTTATTCCTATCAGATTATCAGATTAGCAGAGTCAACAGTACTACCTTTCAAGACTCTTCAACTGCACCCTTTGGAGAAAACGGTTTTCTTAAATCTCCAAGGGTAAGTGTAAGGCCACGCTTCAGTTTATTCCCATGTAGTTTTTCGCTATGGAGCACATTTAACAGTTTATGCCTATTTTATCTTTACACAGGTGCCATCGCTGGGGCCTGTTGTCGGCTTCATAGTGCCATTGCTGGGGCCTGTTTTCGGCCTGTTTTCCATCACCGTGGTATTCTCGATTCCCGTTTTGTGGGACTTTGCCCCTCTTCAGATTTTCCCAAGACGCAGTTCTCAGAAACAGTCCATCTCAAAGGAACAATAAGTTGAGTGTGTTCTAGGTTTATAGTTTGCATCCTATACTTTATCACACACTCTAACCTTCTTTGTTCCAGCATAGTTACTAAACTTGCTCTGGTCAATCTGCAACGCACGACAATTTCGCAACATCAACCCTTATTTTAGGCGCTCGTGGATTCCTACATCTTAGACCGAACCTCGACAGCTCACAGTTATCAAATATACTCTTACGATAATTCCTCCCCATACAATAACTTCAATGAAACGCTTCATTTTTATGTTAACGTTTAATGTTACCTCTACTTAAGTGATAAATTTTGCCCCTTCCATACCCCTGGATCAAACATTTTGGGCTTCACCCTTGTTTACAACCGGTGTAAGATCTACACGAACGGAATGGTGGTTTAATATAGTAACTTGCAGGAGATTAACATTAAGCCTGTGCAAAAGCATAATAAGAAAGTTTTGTTCGAAAAGATTTGATCGAGGCGGGCCAAGCTTCCATTTATTTTTGGTTACGGAAAAAATGCGATAGACCCAAGATAGGGTTAGTAGAAAACACTTAAACCAAATGTTTGTGTAGTCGACCATACCATTAAAAACGTAAAATATAATATTATAAAAACTAAAAAAAAAATTAACATTTTATATATAAGGTTTTATATTTGACCGGTTTTTCACTAGTCGCCCACCTGAACCAGTTTTTACCCCGAAATCAAAAAAAACTTAACTTCAAAAATCAACTTCACTCTCTCCTACCTCTCTCTTCTACATGAGAAGAAGGTGTTAAAAATATACTTCCAATATGGATCTAAAATGAAATTCAGAATATCTTATTCTACGAGATTCACCAGGTCTAGAATTTTTTTCCAATTTAAAAAAAAAAAAATTTTCAAATGGGGAAATTTTTTTTGACTGTAGGTGTAAGTTATTTTACTTAAATTTTATATAGGTTTTACAAATATATTCTATTCACTACTTAAAAAACCTTTCTCTATAGAACAAAAAATTATGATTATTATAAAGTTACAGTTTCCCCTCATGTGAACCGGTGTAAAAGTTTCTGCACAGTAATTCTTTAAGTTTAGTACTAAACCACTTATTTTACCTGTATATGCAGGAGTATTATCTAATACATATAATATAGAGATATAGAGAATGATTATATTGATGTGTTGTTATATATATAATAGTTTCCCATCTTCATTATTATATTTCAGATGATGTTGTAACTCAACACCTTTCTTGATACAAAACTCCCTATTAGGTAAATATATTTCTTTATATGTTAGATTTTTTGGTCAACCTTCAAATCTACATCTATGAACGGTAATTGCGTATTTGCTTATGATCCGCCTTCTTCGCATTTGACCTTTACCTTTGCCTTTACCTTGTCTATTTTGCATTTATCAGTCGTTGTGTGAATAATGTCAATATCTGGTCTCTGTAAATGCCTGATGTCATGAAGTAAAAAAATGCATTACCCCGAGCTGCACCAAGAATCAAAGAGCATTCACCTCTGACAAGTTCCATAGCGTATCTGTGTAGCTTCGATGTGCTATAGTCTGTTGAAGACATTTCGTTTGCTATTCAAACATCTTCTTGCTAAAATTGGTTGAAATTTGTCTGAAAGTATATTAAATTAAGAAACAACTAATATGAATAAATCAAAAGAAAATTATCTCGTCCGCAGAGGATGTATCACTACTCCTCTGTGGCGGCTCTGAAGTTGCATCCGAAATGTTTGGTAACTTAATATTCAATATGTAATATTTGTTCATCATATCTGGGTTTGTCATCTTTTTTTATAGAGACTTTGGCTACTGATAAATGATTGTATTGTCATTCAGGTCCAGTTTTAATTCTTTGATCTTGCAGATTAGCACTACCCTCTATTGTGACTTTTGTATAGGTATAGCAAATGCATATAATATGTACTTGTTCACAGTTTAACCATTATAACACTGGAGGGTTTAATGTTCAAACGACAGGTGCAAACAGAAATATTAGAAAGCTTGTTTAATTTTCCATCTATAATCTTTTTAAAACAAATCTTTGTCATTGATCTTTTATGCTACAACAAGAAAAATTGTCAAATTCCTCCGGAGTTGGGGGCTTTATCCAAGTCAGCTGGAGACATAACTTGGCTAAAAGCAGTGGTAGTCGTACCCTATACCACTCATAACACGTGCAGACCTACAACAGTATATTGGCTAGCTGGAACAGTGGCAGACAATGAATAGAATGGCATAATCTCACAAAATTCTCAATTCTCAAATTCTCAAAAACGTTTCTTTCACCTCATAGGAGAGCATCAAATTTTCATCAAAAATTTACTATTCAAATAATAGACTCATTCTTAAAAAACAACCCAACATCTTGGTCTTAACTTTCGACACACATATCACATTCACCCCCCCACATAAACATTACATCCAAGGCCTCAAATAAATTAAGAGCATTGACAGCGCTAACAAGTACAAACCTTAAGCAGTACAAAGAAACCAACTCTATAGTATATTTAATTTTATATGAGGTAAAGATTCCCTAGAAACCAAACTCGCAATGATGTATATATATATATATATATATATATATATATATATATATATAATATATATATATATATATATATATATATATATATATATATATATATATATATATATATATATATATATTATTTTATTTATATATATTTATATATTATATATATATATATATATATATATATATATAGTTATTATATATATATATATATATATATATATATATATATATATATATATATATATATATATATAATTTATATATAAATATTATTGAAATATGTTCACCCGACATATATATATATAAGAGATATATATATTAAAAAAAAAAAAATCATATATATATATATATATATATATATATATATATATATATATATATATATATATATTTATATTTATTTATATATATAAATATATATATATATATATATATATATATATATATATATATATATATATATAGTTATATATATATATATATATTTATATATATATATATATATATATATATATATATATATAAGGTGCGACAGAACCAATTGAGCAGTTTTGTGAGTTCACTGTTGGGATGAGAAGCGGGAGGTAAATGCTCGCGGTCTCGGTTTCTTCCTACAACATTCCCATTTTAGTATCAAACATGGTGTGGGCAGGAGAGCATCGCGGCTTTGCCGTGATGGCGTTTTTTGAAAACATTCTGTTATCGTGGCAACAAGAGCTTTTCGGCGACGGTTCAACATTCCGCGTAAAGATCTCTTTCCTCTGGCGAGCACAATTCGGCCCGGATAAAACATTAGAATCAACTGATAGTACACTACTAACAGATACACATGGTCGAGCAGATTCGTCAGAACACCAAAAAATGTGGAGCGAGTAAGAGAAGTGGCTGTGCAGTCGCCTCGACATTCTACACGACGGCTTGCTGCTGCTTTGGGAATATCCGACCCTATTTTAAGAAGGATTCTGCATATGGATTTACATATCCATCCATATCAAATAATGATGGCTCAGGAATTGAAGCAAAAAAAAAGATTAGGCAAACCACCGAGATTTGTGTGCGCAAATGCTTGCAGAGATCCCTCCCAAGGCAGCCTTCTTCAGTGGTGAAGAGGCACATTTTCACCTGTGTGGGTCTTTTAATAAGCAAAATTTATGCTACTGGGCATTAAATAACCTCTGAATTATCCAGGAAAGGCCAATACAGTCTCCTAAACTAACGATACAGTGTACAATACCACGGTTTGGTGCTATAGGCCTATACTTCTTTGAGGAGGAAGGAGTGATAGTGACCGTAAATTTCGAACGTTATTTCACCATGCACTTTCGTGCATCCAAAAATGGAAGAGATTGTTGAAGAATTATGGTTATGTAACTTGTGGTTTCAACAAGATGGTGCTTCAGCTCACACAGGCCGAAACTCACTCATTGTTTTGGGAAGAAAGTTTCCCTAAAACGGAGTTTTGAGAGTCATAAGAAAGATCATGTTTATGTTGATAAAGTCTTCTTTTGAAGTCATATTAACATAAACATGATCTTTCTTATGACTCTCAAAACTCCGCTCTTACCGCACATAGATCTATTCTCAATCATAACATCAACATTAATGATATGCGCTTCATCCTACAGGTGTTCGACCCTACCAAACGCAAACTCATAGAATCACAATGCATCAAAAATCTTCATAATTTTAACATACAAAAAGGAGAATATACATTTGATCCCACACTTAACAACATTCTTTCCACCAAACCTTTTTTCAAATATAAAATCAAAATTTACTTAAATCTAAACTACTTTTCATTTTAACAATATTACATAAATTTACCAAATTTACTTAAGTTTTATTTAGTCTTCAAATAACAACGTCCGAAGAGGATCCAAATAAAATAAGGATCGAAAGCTCACGTTCACAAACATCATATGAAGACCATGTAAATACTTTTAATATATTCCTTGAAAGTTTTTTGATATTAATATGTTTAAAGGCCTTCATACCTTATACTACTAAATAACTCGTGCGAAAAAATTGCTCTGAATATAGGTTATTACATTATATATTACGGTTATATATATATATATTATATAATATATATAATATATATATAAATAATATATATATATATTATATATATATATATATATAATATATATATATATAATATATATATATGGTAAAAGGAAATATAAAACATAGTGATTAATATGATGAATTTATTGACCATATTAGGCTCTTTAATTTAATAGGCATAATTTTAAAAGGAAACTTATTTTTAATGCAAAAAAAATTATATATATTATATTATTATAAAATATATATATATATATATTATATATATATATATATAATATTATATATATATATAATATATATATATATATATATATTATAAATTATATATATATTATTATATATATATATATATATTTTTTACAGTTGTCACACCACTCCACGGGCAGAGCCTATTCAGGGGAGGGGGTGTTACACGCAAAAATTGCATCCTCTAGCGCAAATTACCCAGATTGAGCACAGACGCAGGCTTTTAAGTGGGGGATAAAATTCAGCAGGAAACAGAAGATGGAGAGAGTTCCACAGAGAAGAGGTGGCTGGAAAGAAAAGAAAGAAACACCGCAGCGAACTAGCCTGGAGTTACCAATATCTACACAAAATCGTGCGCAGACACAGGCACCCCTTGTGCTACGAGCGGCGACGTAAGGTGAGTCAGTTACGCTCGGCAGTAAGTGGTAATTTCCCCGAACACCTGCCGCAATACTCGAGATAACCTTATAGATATGCAAGTGTACTCTCGACCCAACTACACCATCTCTCCGTCCGACGACGAATAGAGGGTTCAAGTGACGGTGTGAAATAGTACAGAACATTATTAAGAGCCTTTTGCGCTTATTGACTCGACCACGTCCAAAGCCGGGTGAAACCAGAGCCCCCCCAGATATGAGACAGTACTCCATAACCACGGTACGGTAATGAGTAACCCTTTGATTATAATACTTGGGTAACTGTGAGAAGAGGAAAAATAGTCTCGCAGTTCTAAAACATAAAAACTCCCAGTTTCTTTGGTGGATACCGCTTAATCATAGCAACCGTTTGTGATGTGAGGATTTCAAGATCATTTTTTTAGATTATTAGATATGTTTGAGGCCAAGGTAGTGATATTTATATATTGTCTATAACAGTGAGTGAATAGATAATAAGAACTCACCGTCACGAAAGAGATAGGAATAAGTTATAGATATATAGTAAGGTGTATTTTAGTAGAGAGGTATAGGATTGTAGAAGTTGGTTTTTATAAAGTGAATATTATAATTATTCATACAAGGTATTTATGATAGACGACCTCCAATCCGGAAATTCTATCCAGTCTAGCACTAGAGAATATATAGAATTCGGAAGATTGTAGACGAGAGGCTAAATTCTGATAAGTAAAAAGATAGGGATCAGAATTGAAATGAGTTGGAAGACATGTAAGGTATCGAGTCATTCAGGCATATGTGTGTAGAATTATAGAGTTATGATATGTGCAGTGTGAGTAAGTAATTCATTAATGAAAAGTAAGTAATTAAAGTAGGAGATAAAACAAACCCTGAGGAACACTCATTAACTTAATTGGACCAGATAATAAAGAAGAATGAGATAAGTCTCATAGTCATCCATTACCAGAACCCACAGCCGGCATTTGAGCGACTTCTCACAAAGAAAGCTAGACTATAAGTTTACAGCATAAATGAATGAAACAGTGAGGCAGGAAAACCCATAAAGGAGGGGAGGCTTTGTTATATAGTAGAGCAGTGTAACGCGTGCCAATATACCTAGTGAGTACAAATGCTTTGGATGATGTCTCATATGATCAGACCACTCACTCATAACGCATAGTCTCCTCAAGTTGTGATTCCAAATAGAGCGGAAAACCATAAAATCGTTATATAAATATGAAAGTATATCGTACTACAGTTAGACTTATTGAATACGCCGATAAAGCTCACCATTTATACTGGCCCTATAGATCCGGTGAGAAAAGAATGAGAATGAGATTCCCCAGATGGTATTATATAAGTGAAAAGTTAGAGAGTATATATATATGAGAGTGAGGTAAAGTGAGTAGTTATATTTGACAAAGATAATCTTAAGAATATAGAATATACATTAATATTAGATTAGAAGCTATTATATTTATAATATAGTTTAGTGTCATTTATATTTAGTATATTAGAAATTTTCATTGAGCAGGTTTACCTCTATATCCTCTCTCTGTGCTACCAAAAGGTGGGTTGCAAGGTGGTGTTGGTTGGTTAAGTTTTTTTAATTAAACTCTAACCACCATTCACTCTTGCAATAAAGTGAAACAAGATGTCATATTGATGGAAGGGTCCCGGATTATCCATGGCCGACTATAGTGCCAGCTCCAGTAGTTCGAAGAGAAGCGAATATAGAAGTGTTACTATTAGTGTCTATTGAATCTTGATTCGGAGCAACAGAGGCTACCGAATTAAAGCTCAAAGCTTCCACATTAAATAGGTTCAACTATCCATATCCATAAAAAATCTATGTGTTGAAAGGAATGCTCAATCTTTCTTTTGTTTTTAATTTTTACTCTACTCTCACTCACGTCCTTCTATATATTAAACCCATATCTCGGCCATATAAGATAATGGATCATACGCACGGACACACCAGAATTATCGCTCAGGTATCATCAATCACCTCGTGAGATTTATCTCATATAAGTAAACAAAATAAACATTAAGGACAACCTGAGAGTAAGTAACACGATTGTTAGGAGTTAGAAAAAGAGAAATATATATCCGACGAGAATCGGGATAGTGCCATGATGGTGTGATTATATGTGGTAAACTATAAAGGTAGAAGGCTTGAATTAGCAGTATTGCAACTTTTCTCCCGGGTAGGCGCAAATTAGCTTATAGTCGAATATCTCGCGTTATGAAAAATTACAAGTAGTTCAAGACACTTAATAAGAGGTATGTAACAAACTTGTGCTACAATAGTTCTACATATATCTAACTCTTCAGAAACAGGTATTAAGAGATGGAGTTTTGCTACTCAACGATAGATTGGTCATTATTACTGTTCTTAATTACCTCTCCTTAGCGTTTTGAGGTGCGTGATGAATTTCCTCAGTTGGTGCGTGTGCTTTGCTTTGCCACTCTTTCGCGTTTGCATTAGTAAGCTCGCTCTTTTTTAGTTGTGCGTCGCGTACGCTAAGTCTCGTATCACCTTGGCAACACGTCATATTCATAAGTCATATTACTAACATGAAATGAAAATTAAGCTAGAGAGTTGATATGAGTAAGATAACTGAGTAAGAATTTTTTCCTATATATATATATCACTATCTCCGAATTATAC
>JABUQX010052513.1:12500-15000 GCA_015478945.1 Trachelipus rathkii | reverse complement strand
GAAAATTTTAGGAATTATTTAATAATAAGTGTCACTTGTATACCGTGGAGGCAAGTCTGATGCATGTTAATTGACCTTGATTATGCCAATGCATTAAGATTCACTAGTGAGAATAGTCAAAAGAGTAGACCCAGAAAACCTACCCATTTGAGTTTTTACAGGTTGACCGCAACCACAATGTGTATATGTATTTTCTGTGTGTAAATAAGTGATATAACGAATGATTTATAGGTGCGCGTCCGAAACTCGTCGAGGAACAAGGCATGGAGGTCAGATTCGAAAAGCCCTCCACTCTCTCACAGAGTACGATCCTTCACGCAAGAGGTTAAAGCCAAAGTAAGGCAGAGGAGAGAGACTTTCCCGACTTTAGTGACGCCAATCTCCTCAAAGAGTGTACGTGGTCTGATCCCTCATAACCCGGCCTCACTCTCGTGTCTAAGAACTCTTATAAAAAGAAATGTAAAATATTCGCCAAGCGACCACCAACACTGTAAGTCTTTCCGCGCGACTCGTTTCGTGAACAGAGCGCTCCGGCATAAACCCCCAGTACTAACTCAGTGACGTACTAGTGCTGATTATCGCCAGTAGACCACGCTCGAGAAGACGAACCACGCGTGAGAAGTCAATTTTCTGAAAACGATTAACGAGCATTATTTACCATGTATTTTTAATAGATGAGAACTCGTGGTAATTCCTAGTTTTTATGATTATCTTTTATAGTATAAATGTTACGAGGTGGTGATAGAGAGTATATATATCGCTCTCTCAAAGAATCTTACGTAGAATGAGTGAAAATACAAGATAAGTTTGATATGTTTCGTATATGTAGGGTGATAGGTTTTATGAGTTATAATGGTTTCAAGGATGTGCACACTGGCGTCCTTGGTCTCTTCTGGTGCGGGATAGATGTAAGCGATATTATGGATACATGTGCTTGCTTGCCACATTATAGTAGAAAGTGTTAGTAATTTAGAGATCAATTTATGAGAGTATAATTAATAGTTATATATATGATACGAGGGGCGGGGATAGACGGTGAAGCAATCACACTCCTCACTCATAAATACTCGGGAGGAAATTACCCTTACGGGCCATACGCCTTCCTAACTTTCGTAGATTTCAGGAGCCCATGCACCCGATCAAATATAATCACAGGCAAAGGCATAGGACTAACCTGAGAGTGAATAAGTGAGGAGGTAATGATGAGAATACCAAGAATCGTCTAGGGTGAGTGATAGAGAAAATCAGTGAGTGGCACGAGAGGATTGGCCTTTTCAGGTGTAATAGAGAATATATACTTAACAGAATCACATCAGTTATCGTAATAATAAGAGGAGGAAAGACAGAATTATTTTCAGAAAGTTGTTAGAGATGGTTATTGGCATAGAGGTCACAGAAAGAATTATTGTCTAGTATAGGTAAGAATCAAAATGGAAGGTTTTAGCGCACTATTCGTTTTGATGATAAGACCGCTTTGCTTCGTCGTAAGTATAATGATATCCCCTTGCTAAATCGTATTTTCATAGTGACTGTGAATTAGAAATTTAGCAAGAGTGATTAGTAGAGAACGAGGAATTTTTCTACATACTCCTACTATATAACGCACTATAGTACTCTAGCCCTATGATAATGGGCCAGAGAACAAGCACGATATATCGAACCACGATTATTGAGAGGAAGAGAAAGATTTGAGTATCGTATTAAGAAGGTGATATATAGAATACACCTTGAGCGTTGCCAAATCTAGAGATCGCCACGTCGAGCACGATTATATGTCCATCCCATATTTTTTAACTTCACTCTTGTCTCTAAAGAACTCTGTACAGCACTTAGTGCGAGATCACTATTTCTTCCACTAAGCAGATCGGCAATGACGCACACCTAGCTGCAAGGGTCTTATGATTTGCTTGAGTGTGTCCGATTAAATTTTATAAACACCACACGCGCACTCCCCTCTAATATATGCAGACCTTCACTGTATGCTCCTCACTAAATGTGTATTAACGCAAGAGAAAAAAATCGTGTCAGACTAGTGGAGAAGATTTTGAGCTGTATTGTGAGGTTAGAGAATATTTAAGTTATAAATATAAAATAAATTATATTATAAAAATAAGAGAATAATAATATAATAAATGATATTGGTCAGTTTAACTAAATAGGAGCGAATAAATAAATAAAATAATTAATAATGGTGGTGTATTTATAGAGGAAAGGATACATATTATAATAATAATAATAATAATGGTATGCGAGAATAAATAATACAATTAAGGTATAAAGAGTTAATGTATCAAGAAATTATAGATTAATTGGTGGAAGGGTTAACAGATAGCTCCGTCAATTAAGATGAGCTGGTGAGGGCTATCTCTTTAATAGTTATGATTGCTCAGACTTTGGTGTATGAAGCTGCTAAAGTGAACTCTCCGCAGTTACACCCGCTCCCTCAAAAACTAAAATACTAAGTATTATGAGAGGATCCAAATAACCCTTGGTACCCAGC
>JABUQX010052512.1:5000-25853 GCA_015478945.1 Trachelipus rathkii | reverse complement strand
ATATATATATATATATATATAAATATATATATATATATATAAATATAATATATTATATATATATATATATATATATATAATATATAATATATATATATATATATATATATATATATATATATATATATATATATATATATATATATATATTATATATATATATATATATATAGTTATATTAAATTAAAAAGTAGTATCAATGAAGCCGAAACTAATAACAAACAACACTTCACCACTAATTAATAACAATGAAGGCATTGCAAATTCATTTAAACATATTTAAAAAAAAATAAAGAGGATTCTCCCCCCGCCCCCGCCTGATCGCCATCATTCTATAGTGTAAGGTATGACCCCGCCTGATCGCCACAATTATATAGTTAAAAAGGTAGCCTATATACAACCCCTGATATTCGATCTGTCATCATTTTGGGAAGAGTCGACCGAAAATTGGAGAATATTTCCGCATATTCCGGTACCTATTATGTCATATTCATATACGAGTATTCTGAAAAGATATCTTATTTTATTTTAAAAGAAATTTTTTAAATGATTTTAATTTTTTTTTTTTTGTGAAACAGCTGACTATTGTTTATTAACAAATGAGAAGAAATTAATTTTTCCGTTTGGTTTCACAGTTGGACTCTGTAAGGGGCCCCTCGAACTCCGGGGCCCCCCCGCCCCGCGGACCCTGCGGGCCCGTTATCGCCGCCACTGTATATTATATATATATATATATGGATAGAAAATTTGCACTTTTAATTTTAATAGAGAAATACAGAAAAACATAAATTGGAAGATATATATATATATTATATATATATATATATATATATATACAAAGTCTTTTCAATTTAATTAAATAGTAATAATAATACAGTTTTATTGTAGCTCTTTGAAGCCTCACTCCGAAGATATGCAATGAGATTTTTATTATTATTATTATTATTATTATTATTATTATTATTATTATTATTATTAATTATTATTATTAATTATTATTATATTATTATTATTATTATATTATTATTAAAAATTATTATTCATTATTACTATTATTATTATATATTATTATTATTATTATTATTTATTATTATTATTATTATTATTATTATTATTATTATTATTATTATTATTATTATTATTATTATTATTATTATTTTTATTATTATTATTATTATTATTATTATTTATTATTATTATTAATTATTTTTTATTATTATATTAATATTATTATTATTATTATTATTATTTATTATTATTATTATTATTATTATTATTATTATTATTATTATTATTATTATTATTATTATTATTATTATTATTATGTCAAAATTTTTTATAATATTTAAAATTTGTGACACTTCAAGCAGACACGCATACATGTTTATATATATATATATATATATATATATATATATATAATATATATATATATATATAATATATATATATATATATATAATTATATATATATATATATATATAATATATATATATATATATATATAATTATATAATAATATTTAATATATATACATATATATTTATATTTATTAAAAATAAGTATAAATAAACCTATATATATATATATATATATAATATATATATATATATATATATAAATAATAATATTATATATATATATATATATATATATATATATTATTTCTTATTAGGTAAATATTACTGACTTATATAAAAATATTTATGTAAATATCTTTTGTATATATATATATATATATATATATATATATATATATATATATATATATATTATATATATATATATATATATATATATTTCTAATTAGGTTAAATATATATATATATATATATTATATATATATATATATTATATAAATATATTATATAATATATTCTATATATATATATATATATATATTTATATATATATATATATATATATATATATAAATATATATAAATATATATATATCTATATATTCATAGAGATTCTATAGAAAATAAATATACATAATATATAATATATATATATATATATATTATATATATATATATAAATATATATTTATATATATATATACTATTATATATTATATATATTATTATATATATATATATATATATAATATATATATATATATATATATATATATATATATATATATATATTAAAATATAATATATATATATATATATATATATATATATATATATATATATATATATATATATATATATTATATATATATATATATATATATATATATATAAATTAATGTTATATGCTTTAGAGCTAATGATTTTTTGCAATATTTTAAAAATAAAGTAAATTGGAGTGTGGAGCTCTGAAGTGTACATAGGCTGAAGGCATTTACGATTTGATTGGAAGGCATTTGTATTTTTTTTTTTCTTTCTAAAAATGTTGTGAAAAAAAACTGGACACAGCTTCTTCTCCTAATTATAGGTATAGTTCCTATCTGTATTTCAGGCAGTAAAAAATGTATACGTTTTATGTTCTTTGTGATTGTGGTGTGCTGTGTTGATTTGGTTGAGGTTCAAGTAACGAAGTGATCTTCGGGTCGTATAAAAGATGAGTTTTTGAATGAAAAAAGACTTTTTCCTTTGATATTTACTGGTGTAAGCACGCATTAGTGGTACATGGGGCAATCTGTTGATAAAAGCGTCTGCTGTGTAAGATTTAGTCTGCAATATTGTTTGTTCATGTGTACAGTGTTCTCAATTGCATTGTTATTATTATTAATTGTCTTAATATTTTGGTTATTTAAATGTTTCAAAGAGTGTTAACACATAGTTTTTAATGTTTTAAAAGGTGAAATATTTTTCCGAAAATAATTTGATGGTTAATATTTATTATTTATGATATTGTGTAGTGCAACTCAAACGAGGTTTGTTTTTTTTTTTATGTACAGCGTATCAGGTATAACAGAAAATTATGAATAAAGTAATGAAGAAAATAATTAGAGAAGGGGGAGTCAAAGAAGTTTTAGTTTTAAAATTTACTATATAAAATTTTAAATGTATAAATATTTACATTGAATTTAAGGGAGATATTTTTATATAAGGTGGAAATGGAACTCTTCTCCTCTAACTTGCTGATTTCCTTCTTTCTGTTACACCAAAATGCTTCCAATTATTGTCAAATCCAGAGCCAATCCTTTTCTGAAAGGATAGGATTTTATAGGCTCTTCTATATTATTATTATTATTATTATTATTATTATTATTATTATTATTATTATTATTATTATTATTATTATTATTATTATTATTATTATTATTATTATTATTTATTATTATTATTATTATTATTATTATTATTATTATTATTATTATTATTATTATTATTATTATTATTATTATTATTATTATTATTATTATTATTATTATTATTATTATTATTATTATTATTATTATTATTATTATTATTATTATTATTCAAAAAAGATGAAATTCAAATCCATTCATTTATTCAATCTGTAGTAACTTAAAGCAAATTGGTTAAATTTAAAATAGTTAGATCCCCTTTCACCCTCTAATTCATTTATACAAATGAATGTGAGACCAAGATTGGATTAGTCAGCATACAAAACCCAAGTCTTTAATTTTTCTCACCTTTGTTGGAAGAGTTTCCAAGTAGGAAACTGAATTGCACCTTCTGTCCAGTATATAAATCAAACAAAAAAAAAATAATATAAGGCCCTCTTCTAAGCTGGCCTTCTTCTATGGTACATGGGGTAGTAGGTCCCAAAGCCAGATTTTTCTTTGTATCTCAAAAACAAAAAAAATATTATGTAGTATTTTGTAGGTATTATTATTTTTATTATCAGTGGCCACTGAACTGGTTGATGATTCTTTAATAATGTATTTATTGCCTAAATAGGCAGAGCAAAGAACACAAGTCTTGCTCCTTTAGATGTATATTAGGGTCTGGCACTCTGCCAATCCTAATTTTTATTGCAAATCACTTTCTTGCATCATTTTTTGCAGATCTAAGCATGACTTGACTTTCGCTTGAAGCTTGATTTGCATGTAAACAAACCAGCAAGTGAAATGGGATCAAAAATAAATTTTTTGAGTCGTTCACTTAAATTTTTTCTTATATTTATTTTTTATTATTATTAATGTTATTTTATAACAAAATTGAATAAATAAATAAATTTTATTCATATTAGTTTTTTTTATTATTAAGAAAAGGTCATTATTTCAAATCTTCAACTTCCAGTGGCCATAATAATAAAAATAATAAAACAAAAATAAACAATAAAAAATATATAAATATATAAAATAAACATATATATTATATAAGGTATATCATACATTATATAATATATATTTTTAACACTGGGAGGGGACCAAAATTAAATTCTATTAAGAATTTAATTTTGATGAATATGTAAACTAAATTTGGAAACCAAATTTATTTTACATTGTTTTTATTCAAATATATATCATGTTCCTGTTAAACAAGGACACAGATATTCATTTGACTATTATATAGTTGGAGATATTAAAGTTGCCCTTGGTCTATGAGCTTTTTATGTAGCTCTCTACATTGAACTGCAGCTTTCCTTCTTACTCTACTGTCAGCATCATTGTTCTTATCATTAGGGGTGGAAACTGTTTCTGGCAGATTTTCATGAAATTTGGTATATTTTTTTATTAATAATATAATATCCGATGTGTGTCGGGTTATAATTTCTTGGTTAGGTTTTTTAATTTTTACAGAAACAGTTTCTCCTAAATCATTATTTTTTATTTCTTGTACTGTTCCCATGCTGTAAAAGTATGGTTTAGTAAATTTTTCTTTGACAGCAACAATATCTCCAATTCCCAGTGAAGTGTGTTTTTTATTTTTATATTTGTCTTGCTGATTTGTGGCAAGATATTGTAAGTTTGCTAAGAATTCATCATAGTACAAATCATTCAAATTAGATTTAACTTTTCTGTATTTTTGAAAAGTCAAATATAACTGATCCTGATCAGGTTCACAAGGAGACCAATCAGGATCATCTGAATGATCTACACCATCATGAAATAAATGAGAAGAAACAACCATGGCTGGAACCTCATATCCTTTCAGCAATATCTCCGGTGTTATTGCAAATGGGATATTTGGATCCACCTCAGGGTTTCTTAATATTGACTTAAATGCTACTGGCCTTTTATTTATAAGCATGTTTGCTTCCCTAACTAATAAAGAAAACTCATCCTGCTCTAATATATTTTTTCCTATAGCACTATAGATTATATTTTTCACCTGTTTGACTAAAGATTCCACTAAACCTCCTAGAAAGCTTGCTTTACCAGGGTAGGGGGAAAATTCTAAAACCTTTATATTATGGAGAGTTAAATAATTTTTTACCTCTATGTCATTAATAAAATCTTTAATAATTTGCACTGAGCTTACTATACTACTTCCCTGGTCACTAACTATAAGTTGTGGGAATCCAAAGTCAAACACATGAAATTGAAAAGCAGAGATAAAGCATTTATTATCTACATTTTTACATAGAACAAGGTTTACAGCTCTAGTGTATGTGCAAGTTATAATTAATATGTAAATCTTCTCTACTACATTATTTATTTTTATATTAAAAGGTCCAATGTGGTCAAGAAATATTTCTCTAAATGGAATTTGTGATGGATTTATCCTATAATCTTTGTAATGATTTTGATTAATTTTTATGGTTCTGCCATACATTAATTTACATTTTATGCAATTTTTAATATTTTTCTTAACTACTGAATATGCTGTTGGAATATAAAACTCCTTTCTTATTATAGCTAGAAGTTTATAAACACCTGCATGTTTCATTTTTACATGTAATTCTTTAATTATTATATCAGTTAGTGAATGATTTTTATGTAATAATATTGGATTTTTTTGATTAAAATCAGCATCTAAGTTTGCAAATTTACTCTTTACTCTAATTATATTGTTTTTATCAAGAAAAAGATTAAGTTGTGTGACCAAATTTGTTTCTTTATTATTTTTTGGGTTTATTAAATATTGATATGTTTCTGAAAAATTTTCTAGCTGATATTGCCTAAAAATGACATTACAACTTTCTTCATATGAGCATATTGCCTTAGGGTCACAATTGGAAAACAAAGTGGGGTTTTTCTCATGTACTTTAAGCTTTAAATTATGAATAAATTTTCTTACATAGTGTGAAACCTTAAATAGTTTATTCAAAGAAGAAAACCTATCTAATTTAAATAAGGGTACAAAAGAAAAAGTTTGAATATTATAAATATTAAAATCTGTATTATTATTATATAAGGGATTTGGAACAGTGACTTTTAACCTTTCATTATTGTGGTTTAATATAGGCCCATTCAAATAGGTTGAATTTTTTAACAAAACCTTGTATGAAACACATCGAGTAACGTAATCACTAGGATTCTGAGATCCTTCACAATGATGAAAAGTTATCGGGTGTTTTTCACATGCAGTTTCAATAAAATTCAGCTGATTATTTATAATGGTTCCTTTTCTTTCAATTTTGTTTAATTTTTCAATTTTATTTATAATCCAATTCAATGTTACCATTGAATCAGTATATAAATGTAATTTATTTATTTTTAAAGGTGTGAAAGTATTAGTTAAATTGTCAAGCATTTCTATTAGACACTGAGCTCCAAATTTTACCGCAAATAGCTCTAGAACTGGAATAGATCTGTTAGTATTTTTATTTGAAATTAATTTATTTTTTGCACACAAAAAATGCAGCTCACTACTATTTGTATTTTGTAAATACAAGACACTACCATAAATGTCTTTACTAGCGTCAGTAAATGCTATAATATTATATGAAGAAGCATAATCCCCAATAAATCTTTTTAGTTCTGGTTTTTTACTTTTATTATATTGTGAGCAAATATTTTTATATTCTTTTAGTAAATTACTATCTAATTTTTTGTCCCAAGTTATATCTTTATTATTTTGTAGTTTATGTAAAAAAAGTTTAGCCCTGTTTTTTCCAGGAAGCCCAATATTTAGTGGATCAAATAGACCATTTATAGTAGATAAAATAGATCTCAAAGTGTTTGCTTTGGGATCCATTTCATTATTTTTATTATATAAGGTATCATTATGAGTATCAGGTATTATTTATAAGATAAGGTATCATATATATAAGGGATTATTTATAGGCTCATCTACATTAGTGTTATTGTCTAACTCACTATAATTTAATTTTTTAAACTCTGGTGAATTACTATGAAATTGTTGCAAATTGAACCCATAATTGTTAAATATTACATGAGACCTATGATAAGCAAGAATAATTTCACTTTCAGAAGATGAAGAATAACCTAAGTTATCCATATAAGACAAGTTATACAACATCTTCCTAAGTTCATATTCAAACTCATCACAGGTATGAACATGCAATATTAATATTATATAAAGTGCTACCATGAGAATGGAAGGGCTACATCTAATACCAAACGGAAGTCGCATTAATTTATAAGAAACAATACTAAAATCATTTTCTTTTATATTTTTGAACCACAAAAAATGGAATTTTTCTGTATCCTCCCAAGGCAATTTAATCTGGTGATAGGCTCTCTCCAAGTCGAATACCAACAGATACTTATTAAACCTTAGTAGTGTTAATGCAATATCCAATCTATTATTTAAATTAGGTCCTGGCAAGCTAACATTATTATGTGATAAATTAGTTGGTTGAGTTTTATCACATAGGTTCGACAAATATACAATTCGGCATTTTGTCGTTTCTACATGATCTCTGAAAACTGCATTATGAGCTAAAAATGAAACTTTGTTATTATTTTTTACTGTATTTATTTCAACAGGTTGAATGATACCTTGGTTAAGTTGGTCAATTATGACATTATTGTACGCTTCTAATTTTAGAGGCTCTTTTTTATATTTTTTAAGTATTGATTTCAATACAGAATTAGCCAAATAAAAATTATTTGGCAAAAATTTTATTAATTTATTATTCCATAAACAAGGCATTATCAATCGACCTGTATCCATATCGACATGTGTATTTGTAATCAAGTATTTTATAAGTTCCATATCTAACTCTGAGAATATTTTAGGACATTCAAAATTATCGTAATTTAATAAATCTTTTAAATTTTTATTTACTAGATCATCATCCAATTCTATGCTAGTATTATTATTTTGAGCTAGAGATGAGATAGAGTAATCCATTTCTAGTCATTCCATCTTATTTTCTATTTTGACATTTTTTGCGAGCAAATCAGCCTGCTCTGTAAATTTCTTTATATACTTCAAATATGGCAAATTTTTTATTAATTTATTTAAGTCCCCAGCTAATAAGATTCCTAAAGAAGTGTAATATAACAGTGAACTGTTGTTTGTTAACCCAAATGAGCATGCATTTATTGGTAGTATGTGGGCTCCATTCACACCTAATAGTATATGGATTTCCTTATTATTCTTATTTCTTAAGTGCTTATCAGCTAAAGGTATTTTATGTTCCTCAAATGCCTTTACAATTTGAGGGGAAGGTATATTCACTCTGGTTTGTATTGAAGGGACTACAGCTGCAACAATACTGTTATTTTTATTATTTATTTTTATATCAACTTCTATAATAGAAGTTTTGTAATATTTGCTTTCATTGAAACCCTTTACATTAAGCATTATTTCAGACTGTACAACTTTATATTTAATTTTTTGTGCTACTGTTTGAGATATAAAATTTATTTCAGACCCAGAATCATATAAAACCCGCAAGTCTTGGTTGTTATTGTTTTTATTTATACAAGTGGTGGTGAAGGTAGGAAGAGTTATGTTTTGACTGCTTGTTACATTTAAGGAACTTAATAATAAACAATTTGCTACTTGTTCTGAAGATGGGTTATCTACAGGTGTAACATTTAGTTCAACAACATTGGTTGATGTTTCTGCTTGTGCATTATTTTTATTTTTATTGTTTTTTGGTTTTTGTGTTGGATTAGGTCCACTTTGTTTTTTAATACATAAAAATGCGGAGTGCCATGAGTTACAATTTCTACATTTATTATTAAATTTAAACCTACAGTTTTCAATTTTATGATTCAAGTACCCACATTTAATACAACCTCCTAGTTCTTTAATTTTTTGTAATTTGGATTCAGGTGTTTTGAAAGTTGGGCAACTATACAATTTATGGTCCATACAATCTGCTGTTTGCAATGTTTGACAAATGGAACAACCAACCCTTTTTGTTGTTTCAGTGTTTGTTTTTTGTTTTTGATTCACATCAATATTAGTAGCTAAAGCAACTGTTTTTTTATCAACTTGTGCTGTTGTTTTAGTAGTGTATGTATTTGCATTTGATTTTGTATTTACTAACCCACTCTTACCTATTCTATTATGAACTTCAAATGCATTATTTAAAATTTCATCTAAATTTGGATAAGTATTATTTGTAATATTGATATATTGAGTTTGATATTGTTCTGGCAAACTATTCCACAAAAAATATTGGCAAATCACTTTACTAGTTATTTTTAAGCTATCTACTTGACTTTCTATCAATTTGGCATCACTGATCCAAGTATAAAAATCATTGGTTAATTTTAATTTTAAAAGTTTTTCAATAACTGAATATTGTTGTAAAGACTTGTTACTGAAGGCACTTTTTAATAAGTTTTTGGCCATATCATAATCCATATCTGCCATAGGGCTTTTTTGTATTAAAATTTTTGCTGGACCTTTGAGTTGTTTCATTAAGCATGAATGCCTAGCAAATTTATTATATTTTTCTCTTTCCATTATTTCTTCAAAATTTTTTATAAACCTATCAAAATCTTCAGGCTTTCCATCAAATTCAGGGAGCTGAAGTTCGGGTCTTTTTAAACCAGAAAAACCAGTTTCAATATGATTATTATGAGAAGAAATATTCTGTACAGGGCTTATTTTATTTTCAAGCTCACTTATTAAAGATGAGATGCCAAAGGCATAATACTCATTTTTTTCACAAATTTTATCTGCGCTTTCAAATGTGAATTCTTGACAGTCAGCGTAAATATTTATTATTTTATTATCCAACTCTGTAACTTCTTTTAATTTTGTTTTTAAATTTAAGATAACACCCTTTAACTCATTATCAGTATATAAATCTATATCAGCTGTGATCTTATTGATTAATTTTGTAACAATGGCCCTTTTTGTCCCTCTTTGTTTGACTAGAGATAAAACTTGTTGAAATAATGAGGTTGGGCTTGCCCCATCACTAATTATTTCTTCAACAAATTTTAATTCTATATTTGGGTCCACTACATCCATATTGAAAAATAATCTTTTTGTTTTTATATGCTTAATAGGTAGTAATATTTATAATAAATATACACAGTATTATTATACAGTACATAAGTATACCTACTAAATATACAGTATATATATTTTATTTATTTATTTATTTATTTATATATTTATAGTTTTAATAAATATACTGAATATACAGTATACGGTACATATGTTTTTGTGCCTATATATTTTTTTTATACAGGCTTTTATGTTTTAATCAGACCCTATTTTATTTATTATTATTACCAATGTTTATAGTTTTAACACAGTATTAATAGGCCCTATATATTTTTCTAAGACCATATACCAGACAGAAGGAACTCAGCAATTACTTGGCGTGAAAGGACCATCCTGTCGACTGCGCCATAACAGAAAATATGCAAATAAAATAATGAAGAAAATAATTAGAGAAGGGGGAGTCAAAGAAGTTTTAGTTTTAAAATTTACTATATAAAATTTTAAATGTATAAATATTTACATTGAATTTAAGGGAGATATTTTTATATAAGGTGGAAATGGAACTCTTCTCCTCTAACTTGCTGATTTCCTTCTTTCTGTTACACCAAAATGCTTCCAATTATTGTCAAATCCAGAGCCAATCCTTTTCTGAAAGGATAGGATTTTATAGGCTCTTCTATATTATTATTTATTATTATTATTATTATTATTATTATTATTATTATTATTATTATTATTATTATTATTATTATTATTATTATTATTATTATTATTATTATTATTATTATTATTATTATTATTATTATTATTCAAAAAAGATGAAATTCAAATCCATTCATTTATTCAATCTGTAGTAACTTAAGCAAATTGGTTAAATTTAAAATAGTTAGATCCCCTTTCACCCTCTAATTCATTTATACAAATGAATGTGAGACCAAGATTGGATTAGTCAGCATACAAAACCCAAGTCTTTAATTTTTCTCACCTTTGTTGGAAGAGTTTCCAAGTAGGAAACTGAATTGCACCTTCTGTCCAGTATATAAATCAAACAAAAAAAAATAATATAAGGCCCTCTTCTAAGCTGGCCTTCTTCTATGGTACATGGGGTAGTAGGTCCCAAGCCAGATTTTTCTTTTTATCTCAAAAACAAAAAAAAAATTATATAGTTTTTTGTAGGTATTATTATTTTTATTATCAGTGGCCACTGAACTGGTTGATGATTCTTTAATAATGTATTTATTGCCTAAATAGGCAGAGCAAAGAACACAAGTCTTGCTCCTTTAGATGTTATATAGGGTCTGGCACTCTGCCAATCCTAATTTTTATTGCAAATCACTTTCTTGCATCATTTTTTGCAGATCTAAGCATGACTTGACTTTCGCTTGAAGCTTGATTTGCATGTAAACAAACCAGCAAGTGAAATGGGATCAAAAATAAATTTTTTAAGTTGTTCACTTAAATTTTTTCTTATATTTATTTTTTATTATTATTAATGTTATTTTATAACAGAATGAATAAATAAATAAATTTTCATTCATATTAATTTTTTTTTTTTTTATTAAGAAAAGGTCATTATTTCAAATCTTCAATTTCCAGTGGTCATAATAATAATAAAAAAAAAAATAAACAATAAAAAAAATATATAAATATAAAATAAACATATATATTATATAAGGTATATCATACATTATATAATATATATTTTTAACAGGTATACCAAGGTCACGGAGTTCAACAGGTATTTATATTTCACTGGTAAAATCATAGTAGGTGTTGCATTTTCGTTTACGTTTTTAATATTTCTTTCAAAGAGTAATTTGCAATATAATGAAACAATTTTAAAAGTTAAATAAATATATTTTAAAATTCATTTATCAATCATTTTATAATATCTTTATTATATGGTGATTGGTAAGCCTTGTCTGTCTGTAATCAATCAGCTGATTACTTCATTTGCATTCAAATTAAGTCAGGTGTTTTTTTTATATCATTTCTTGTATATTGGATCCTTTGTATTCTACGCAGGGACATTTTCTTGTAACAAAGGAATACAATATACAAGAACATTTAGCTTTGTGTTGTACATATCATAAATTGAATATTTAAATAATATTTAATTTATTTAATTTATTTATTTAATTATTTATTTATTTAATAATTCATTTATTTACTTATTCATTATTTCTTTAATATTGCCATTTGGTCTTTTCGATATTTTTAATATTTTGAAATATAATATTTATTACTGGACGAATATTCTTATAGTTGCTAATATATTCTCTTTTTTTTAATTATATATATATTATATATATTTATATATCTATATATCTATATATATATATATATATATATATATATATATATATATATATATATATATTATATATATATTAAATATATATATATATATAATTTTAAATAATATAAAAATAAATATTGTGGCGTCTGGGCAGGAGGCTGGCTAGCTCCATTGATGAAACCTAAGCAGACCTCCGCGGAAGAAAAACGCCACTTTTATCGTAGACCAATGCGGTCATCTCTTCAACGTCAAAACATCCCTCATTGAAGGTGGTTTCTCAAGACAACTACTTACCTCCCTTCAAATTGGTGACCCTGGCAGAGTGACATGTGCCAATGGAGTGGCACAACGAACATCAGCAAGCAACCATCAAATCAAGTTTCTTCTACTGGGCGCTACTCTGTTCGGTCATCCTGTGCCGCCTGTACCGTGCTTCTCACTGCAGGTGCGGACCAACTGCACGTAAGAGTACAGAGTGGTCGAAGCCTTCTCAGTGACCTTAATGTGTGCACACCTGGCTCTCACCTGACAGCTACTCGCTCTACAACCGACGTCTCCTTCCAGGTCCGGAGAGCGGGGTGTGCTCGCGGCATTGTCACTGGGGGGAGTTCTGTGGCGTCTGGGGCAGGAGGCTGCTAGCCCCACTGATGAAACCTAAGCAGCCTCCGGGAAGAAACGCCACTTATCGTGACAACGCTTCATCTCTTCAACATCAAACATCCCTCTATTGAAGGTGGTTCTCAAGACAACTACTTACCTCCCTTCAATATATATATATATATATATATATATATATATATATATATATATATATATATATATATATATATATATATATATATATATATATATAATATATAATATATATATATATATATATTATATATATATATATATATATATTTAATAATATATAGTATATATATATATTATATACTATATATATATATATATATATATATATATTATATATATTATATATATATATATATATATATATATATATATATATATATATATTTTATATATATATATATATATATTTATATATATATCTACTGGTGGTGTCAATTATAGTTGAACTTTATTTTCAATCTATTTTAATATTTCAATGGTAAATATTTTAAATGCTATTTCACCCTCGCTAAAAAGAATCCATCGCAAGTTGGCAATATCTTCTTGGTTATAAATGGTTGTTGGTAAGTTTGTGCAAAAGCACTAGGTATTCAGATGTCCATCAGACTCATTATCAATTGATATTAATCAGGAGATTATGACAATTTACGTTTGCGTGGAACATTCAGATTGCGAGGACAACAACTGGGGCCTGTCTACCATCATCATTTCAGCATAGAGATTTCACAGTAAGTGTCGGTGTCATTTTAGTCATCACATTTAAATGGGAGCTTACTGTCCGGGATAGTGCTAAGGGTGGTTCAGTGTTTAATTTACCTTTATCTATCCAGGCATTTGTAGTGCAGAAAGACACTGAGTATATAAAGCATTGTTTTAATTATTCAGGACACTAGTTTTGTTTGCATTGTAACGCGTGTAGAGTAAGCAACGCGTATATTTGTTTTTTTCACAGAAGAAAACTGGTGGTTTTTGAATATTTGTAATTTTTTTGGCTCAGTCGCACATTTGCTATTTAACGTTTTTTTTATATTGTATGGGCAGTAGTACAACGTATACACATAACTTTGCCTTTTATGTATTGTAAGTCATGCAGCATTGTCATTGGTATTTCACTTTCATTTTCTATGTTTACGGTGTATCATTGCAATGGCTCATCAGAGAAATTTGTAAATATGTTTTTATAATTCCATGTTGTAAACGATAGCACCAATGAAAACTGGTTTTTCGAGACTTTAACTTTTGAAACGTGAGTTTTGGTTGGCTTCGTCGCTTGCAAGTCTGTAATAAATTTGATAATATTATTATTATATTTATTTTGATAATTATTATTATTATTATTATTATATTATTATTATTATTATTATTATTATTATTATTATTATTATTATTATTAATTATTATTATATTATCATTATTATTAATTAATTAATTTTAATATTATGTAAAGTTACTGCGCATTATATAAAGGTGTATATAAATTTATATTTGATTTTATATAATGTGTAGCACATAATGTATAAATTTGTTTGTCTTTCATGTTTCGGTTTTAGAAGAAAAATTGAGATTTCTCGCGAACAGAGTTCGGTTGTAAAGAAATACCAATTTTCGTTCCTGCTGAAGGTGTGATATATACTTACTTTACTAAAATAACTAATAAATGGATACATCATTTTATTTATTATTTTAAGAATTCTGATTGGATGGCTAAGCGTAAACTCATTGACGGAGATTTATATAAATAATAAAGTTGGGAATATTTTATATCTTTTGCTCTCATCTGTCGTCAATCAAAGTGCTTACTGTTGGTACGCGCTTGTCGCTTTGTCTGATCGTTGTTATTATTTATTTTAGTGTGCATATTCTTGTAAAACGTGAAGGTGTTTTTATTTTGTATTTTATTAATAATTAATTGTGTTAATATTTTTAAATGCAAAAAGGTGTTGTAATTTATCAATGTGGAAATCTTGTGGCTTAGTTTCTTGTAAAGCCAATAATGTTTTAAGTTATGTGCTAAATGTAATTTTGTTTATTCGTGCAAGTATAATTTTTGCTTTACCGTTATAAGAGTGTCGTCTGTTGATCACAATTTGCGAATGCATAATATCTGCAGTGTTGCCATATGTCACTAGCAGGTAAGAGTATTTATTATTGATGTGTATTATTTTTGTAACGTGGTAAATATTCTTTTGTATTAGTAAACCTAAAGTGTTTGACAATTAAAGTTGCAATATTTTATATGTGAATAATTCTTAAAATCATATTTTTTTTATTTGAAATTAAGATTTGTTAAATTCCTAGTTGGCAACTCTTTGCTTTGGACAGTCAGCTGATTCTGATCAGCTGTAATTGGATTTTCATTTTTCACACTGAAAAACCGACATACTCAATAGTTGTCAAAATCTTTAATTTTCAAGTTATTTGTTTAAATCATTTGCAAAGTCAGTTTGTCTATATATTATTTTCTTGATATACTTTATCCATTCATATATATCATTGAACATATATTTGTATGTATGTTATATATATATATATATAATATATATATATAATATATATTATATATAATATATATATATATATATATATATATATATATATATATATATATATATATATATATATATATATATATTATATATATATATATATAATATATATTAAATGTTGGGCAAATAGATTTATAATGACATTTTGGTAAAGTACTTATGTTGATATTTTCATTTATTTTTCTTTGAGTAATAATATTTTAATATTTAATATATTTATATATTATATATATATATATATATAATATATTATATATAATATATATAATATATATAATTATAATATATTATAATTATATATATACTTGGTAGTTAGTGTTTGGTATTATATATGCGGTGCGTATGTATGCAGATATCTAAAGATATCTGGTTATATATATTCATGGATATATAAAACCTGTAGTTGTTGTTAAAGTATATATATAATATATATATAATTATATAATATTATATATTATATATATATATTATATATTATATATATATATATTATATATATATATATATTATATAATATATAATATATAATATATATATATATATATTTTGATATTAGTACTGAAGGTTTTACAGTTGCGGTGCGTATGTATACAGATATCTAAAGATATCTGGCTATATATTCATGGAAGTGTAAAACCCAAATTGTAAGATCAGTACATCTTTCATTTTTTTTTTTATTAAAATATTTCTAAAATTTTCCCAGTGGTTTCCTTCAATATTTCCAAACGTGTTTTTCTTTCATTTATTTAAGTATTCAATTAGTTATTGATTCAAGTCATAAAAGACTTTGGTTTAGTGGTCTAGAGATTGATCACAAATCGAGTTTATTCATTGATAAGAAAAGTACTATCTGAATTGTCTCACATAAGATAAAAGAACTCGGTCAAACCGTTGTTACACTTGAAGAGTCTTCAAAGAGAGATAAGTCGGTGAGTTTAAGTATAGTTTTGCTCTGCAACATTGCACAGGCCGGTAGCCCACTTAATAGAAGACTTAGATACTGTTACGATATAGGTTTGAGAATAAATTGGTGTTAGATGATTGGATTGTCACGGGGGCCTGGCCAATGGGATTTGTTCTACAGTTCGAAGAGTAAGTTTATGACAAATAGTTTATGATCTTTTTATCGCAGTTCACCCTACATTAATAAATTTGGGAATGCCTGTCCGGAATCTTAGTTGTTAAATGAGTATAAGTACATCTGTCCAGGACTACGTTAGTAAATTTGGATAGTCTTGTCCAGGAACTTATATTATAACATTTCAGGTAATACTTCTTATCATTGAATTGCTCGTAGTAGAGTTATTTGTGCTATATCATTGAATATTTGAACTCAAAGTAGTACAGTCGTTGTTAAAACCTGTACCAGAACTAATGTTCTAGTGTTGCAACTTATACTCCGGTCGTTGATACATGATATAAGTTGATATTACATTGTTTTTTTTAACTGTCAATATAGTCGTTTCGATTATTTGTATTATTGAAGTTAAACGTATTTAATTTTTCTGTGCATATTGGTGGGATAACAAACTGTTATTCCAACAATAAATAACGTTTGGAAATAAAGAAACACTGGTATAATTTTGGTAATTTTTTTTTTTATATTATGCTCTTATAAATATATATATATATAAAAATATATATATATATATTTATTAATATTGTTTAGATAGGCATTAAAGTTTGCAAAATTTAAGCGGAGCGAAATAGTGGTTTCCCAGAATTCACAATTCTCCTCTGTTTGAGTCAGTCAGGTAAAACACTAGTTCCCCGTAAGATTTTGTCAAATTTTATTGCAGATTGTGTAAACTAGTATATATATAGGTATATATATATATATATACATTAGTAATTTTGCGATTAGAAGTTTGTTTTTATGCGTTATCAATTGATAACAAGTTTGTAAAATTTTGGAAGAAAACGGGATTGTGATTTGTGCGCTGAAAGTGACTGTTTTTAAACGATATATTTTGTAATTTGTATCGCACATAACAAATATAACGATGGCATCCTCTAATGACGAGTTTATGGAGAAGTGTAAATCCATGGGGTTTTCGGGTAAAGAAATCGCTGCCGCACTAAAAGATAAAGCAGCTGCTGATTTGGAGAGAGAAAAGTTAGCTTTAGAAGATAAAAAGTTAGCCGCTGATTTGGAGAAACAAAAGTTAGCTTTAGAGGAGAAGAGGTTGGCGTTTGAGGCAGAAGAGCGAAGGGAGAAAGCTAAGTTTGAAGCTAATGCTGGAGTAGAAAAAGCCAAGATCGAAGCAGAAGCGCAAAGAGTAAAGTTGGAGGCAGAAAAGGCTAAATCAGAGGCAGAAGAAAGAATGCTTCAGATGAAGCTGGATGCTGAGGAAAAGCAACGTCAGCATGACGCAGTGATAGCATCTCAGAGTGCTCAGAGTAGCCCTAGTACTTCCTATGCTAGTAAGTATCCAAAGCTGAAGATTCCTTTCTTCGACGAAAAGAAAAATGATATTGAAGAATATCTTCTTATGTTTGAGAAACAAGCGGAGGCGAATGATATCCCTGTAGAAAAGCGAGCGACAATATTAGGAGGTTTTCTAACAGGCAAAGCTGTCGGTGTCTATAATAAGATGACTGTTGATGAACTAAAGAGCTACGATGGATTGAAAAATGCTTTATTGGAGAGGTACGGGCTCACAGAAAGTGGGTATTTGTTACAAAGTATAAATTCTAGTACAACTCGACGGACAAGAATGATAATTCCGAGAGTTTATTTATCAGAGAATTAAAGATAGCTCTAATAAATTGGTTAACGAGCAGCAGATTATATGTAGCACTGACGCCAGATTATGGTATTATCGGAATTTCCTCGGGTGGAAATTCCACAAGTATTGTGAAAATACGTTCCACAATAAGGAGCTCGCAATCCTACTTGAAGGAAGTCGAAAAAGAAAGCAACCAGAGGAGATAATGACTTGCTTCTGAGGTACATTGGGAAGCGCAATCGTTTGACGAATTCACAACCAAGTCTGTCCATTATTCTTGTCCGGCTATAAGGGAACCACCGTCGTATAATCACGATTGTTATCTTGCTAAATCACAGTTTATTCGCAGTTACGTGGTTGAGAAGGCCAAACAACACATAATATAATTAATTATGATCTAAAGGCAAATGGTTTACTCCAACACAGCGGTAATCAGAAAAGTAAGCGAATGAACAAGCACTGTTCGAGCCGACTATAATAGAAAGGCAGGATCGGAGGTGGATAAGCGGCGAACGAACAGGAGCTATCGTCGTAGTAGCAGTGAGCCCCGAGAAGCGCCCACGTGCTTTAAGTGTCCAAAGGAGAGGGCAATTCTCTTCAGGGATGTCGGCCCCTGCCTTATTTCGCCTGTAGTGGTAAGGAGCACAGATAAATTTTCCAGTGAACCAAAGGCGATGGAAGAAGATGCGACGCCGCATTTGGAGTCGAAAAGAGAACGGAGGAACAACACCCGTGTGGCCGGATGCTTGTAGCTATGGGCATCGGTGGAACGGATACCCGTGCCAAGGGCACCCGTGAGAACTCTGGTTGTAGTCCAATATAATCGTAACGCAGAAGGAATACGTACATCAAGGACTGTTATGGTTGTGACAACGTAAACATTTGAGGTTGATGTGAACGGAACGGTGAATAGAGGCTCCACGTCGCGACGATTAATGTGGACAACCCTTACTTCGAGGGTAGGACGACTGCAGCAGTATTGCCGGGAGTCGCTTATGATTTGGTCATTGGGAATGTCAGAGGCGCATTACCCCCGTTCCAGCCTGATCTCACATGGGAGTCGACCGTGTGTCGAGGGCCTCGTAATGTAGAGGTCGCGCATAACATTAGTAGTATGCTGGTCCCCATCGCTGAGAGCGCTGAAGAAGGTTCACAAGAGGAACCTAATCAGACCAATCATAAATTTGGAATGGCGAGTTTGGAGAGGGAGGATTTTTACAGAGGGAAACCGTCAACGTCACAATCTCGAGACATCATCAAAAAAGATGTCGAGCCAACCAGTGAGTCACCATCGTGTACGATGAAAGAGTCCCAGTGTTCAGCTAAGGATGAAAGTGCTACAGGAGAAGAAGATAACGTCCCTAAACAGCCACTAAGAAATGTTGAAAATGACACAAGAGTGATAGATGTTCAGGAAACATCGATGGTAGAAAACACGAAGTCATCTGGTGTAACAGATCATGCTGATGAAGATGACTACATAGTGAGAGGTGACATAGACAGTCACACACAGAGTTCTGAAGAGAAGGGTATTGTAGCTATGGGTGAAGGGGATGTAACCCATGGTGAGGAAGTTCAAGAACTGATTAATGAGCGGAAGACTTTTAAAAGTAAATGTAGAGATAGCGAAATGTCTCAAAGAGAGGAGTTAAAGAGTATAGTGTAAAGGAAGTTTTCGCGACGGTATGCCGGAACGCAGGGAGAAGTTGAAGAGTCATTCTCAGTCTCAGTATTATTACTGGGGCAGTCAGAGTTCAATGCGTTCAGGATTAAAAGTTGGGAACAAGGGAAGAGCAAGGCCCGCTGAACTGTTCAGTGAGGAGGAAAGGGCATTGTGCAATAATACTTCGATAAAAGAAAGTGAAGATGAGATCGCGAGATTGCCACGGTGGAAAAGTGGTACAGGTCAGTCCATGATGTTTAACGGCCAACATGCCAAGGTTTTTGAAAACAAAGGTAGTTAGAGAGATTACATCGGCAGTATGGAAAAGGTCTGGATAAAGAAAGAAGTTATGTGCAGAGAAGGGTAAGAACAACACACCAGGAGGAGTGAAGGAGGAATGTCAGGAGAGAAGGAAACTGTGAAACCTGGTTGTAGAAGTGAGGATGTGTGATGATGAATGAAAAGTCTCACATTGAAGAGTCACCGCATGGTGGGAACATTAATTGTTTGTAAGGAAGAATGAGAGAGTTGCAAAGAAGGAAGAAGAGTGCTGAAAAGAGACACAGAAACACAAAGAAAGTGGTTGGTGATACTAATGGAAGAAGTTTGAGAGAAAAGGAGCATAACGAAGATAGAAGAGGGTGTAGGTCCCTGGAGAACAGGGTGTAAGAAGAATACTAATAGGTGTATGTCAAAGGAAAATGCCAGCAAAGATGGTCATAA
>JABUQX010052511.1:37500-40966 GCA_015478945.1 Trachelipus rathkii | reverse complement strand
CCTCAACCGGGCGTATATTCTTATACCTAGTGCGGTATCCACCTTCTGTTAGGTTATACCTGACCAACAAAGCTCTTTTTAAACTTTCATAGTTCTTTAGCTCTTCCACAGAGAAACTATTATATACCCCAACTGTTTTCCCAGTTAAGAAAGATCCTAACGCAAATGCGTACTTCTCTTTCGGTACGTCATGGAACACAGCCATTTTCTCAAAATATGACAGATAATCCTCAATGTCATTAACTTCTTCATTGAAGAAAGGGATCTTTATCTTGGGGCATCTATTGGCATAAGGAACGCTGTGAGTATTCTGGGTACTCTGTAAAATCACTGCAGCATCATGCTGACGTTCTTCTTCTTCAAGCGCTAATTTCCTTTCCTCCAATGCAGCAGCTATCTTATCAGACAAACCTAATGACTTACACATCTCCACAAATTCAGTGTTAGAAGCCATTATTATAATTTCTTTCAAGACAAATCAACTCTAAAATAAATTATTTGACAAACAGTCACTTTTTCAACGCACGAATCACAATCACTTTTTCTACAAAATTTCGAAATTTGTTCTCACTGATACATGCATGAAAACAAATTTATTTCAACAAAATTAAAGATATATATATATATATATATATATATATATATAATATACTATATATATATATATATATATATATATATATATTATATATATATATATATATATATATATATATATTATATTATATATATATGTAATATATATATATATATATATTATATATATATATATATATATTATATATATATATATATATATATATTATATATATACTATATATATATTATATATATATATTTATATATAATATATATACATATACAGGCTTTAATAATTCGTAGTAAAATTTGCCAAAACTTGGTGGGAAACTAGTATTTTCGAACCAAGACCCAAAGCAAGTAAAAGTCGGGATTCTCGAAAATCACTATTTTCGCTTCACGCAACTTTTGTAAATTTTACTTCCTATCTACGCAGTATCATATATTAGTATTATATATATTATATATATATATAATATATATATATATATATAATTATATATAATAATAATAATAAATATATATATATATTATATATATATATATATATATAATATTATATATATATATTTAAATATAATATATATATATATATAGTATAATATATATATATATATATATATTATATTATATATATATATTATATATATATATATAATATATATATATATTATATATATATATAATATTATATATATATAATATATATATATAATATATTTATTAAAAGCATTAAATATAAAGTATTTAAAATTATACCAGTGTTTACTTTGTGTCGGAAACAAGTATGTTCTACTAGCCAAAGTACTATTTAGACAATTACGCATAAATTTCAAAATATATGACAAAAACTTGACAAAACGAAAAGTTACAATGAAACTATACTGACAGTTAAGATGCAATATTAACATATATTCCAGATGTTAATATTGATGACAATGCTTAAACAATAACTCTAGCACAGGTTTTAGCAAAAAACAATTACAAACAAATAACTCTGTGCTTCAATATTCAGCAAAAATATCAAAAATGAATTCAAAACACAGTAAAGCAATTCAGTGACAACGAATATAGACTGGATGGTTACAAAATAAATCCCAGGACAGGAACGCCCAATTAAATGTAATGGGGTGGTTCAGATAGAAAATAATTGTAATGTCAAAACTTACTCTTCCAGCAAATAAATAATTCCTTGGCCAAGCCCCCGTGACAAGACAACCATCCACAACACTTATTAAAATTCTCGACCTATATTATATTAGTATTCCGACCTCCTGTTGGATAAGATATCGGCCTGTACAGTATTGCAGTGCAATCAATAAAACTCAAGACTTACCAACGTATCTCCCTGGAGATCTTCCAAGTAATATAACGGACGAACGGGTTCTTTTTTTATATATGAGAACCAACCAGTCGTCAATACTCGTTATCAGTGAATTTACTTACGATGATGATCAATGCTTTGATCATAAAATAAACGTCTAGAAGACCTACTATGATAATTGACTGAATATTCAATAAATAAGTAAACAAATTACTATCGGAAACTAGAAGGAAAACCACTGGGATAACTTTAAAAATACTTTAATAAAAAAAAATGAAATATGTACTGCCTTTTTTACACAGTGAGAAAAGTTTTATACATTCGTGAATATATAAATAAATGTCCAGAGATATTTATTTATATACGCATAGGATGTATAGAACCGCAGTACTTGATGTTATCATATATTTTAAAAATGCTATTGCAATATATATTTGTGAACATATATATGTATGTACTAGCTATGCATTTATATGCGCATGAATATATATATACAACCATATATTAACTTACAGAAACATTAACATTAAATTTATATACATACTCGAACATATATAGGTATATATAAAATATATAAACATATATGCGCAAAAATGTATATAAATAAATTAAAATATATTAATAAAAATATATAGACTGTAAGATATTAAAAACGACCTTTGTATTTAAACCAAAAAATTATAGTAAACAATATTTACTGAAGGCGTCTGTTTTTAAGTGTGAACAACAGCTGACTATTTCAAAACGGTACTTCAATTCGAAAGTTTCTTAATAGTAATTAAAAAACTTTTATTGAAGGCAATTACTGAACAATAAAACATTGACCAAGCTGTCATTAAATAAATAATAAACTTACAAATGCTTTATATTTAATATAAAAAAATAATGACTTAGAAATCTTTGAAAAATTATTTATATTAAATAAAGCTTACCTGCAGGCGACAAATGGCAACAATATCGGCTGCAACAAATTCTTTACAAATGTATATACATAGACTACACACGTTGTAAATTTATGGACACATTAAACATTATTTACTCACACTTTCATTGATAAATAAGAAACCTGATTACATTAATCAATGAAATATAATAGCAATATCACAACCTCGTAAATTTATAACACAATATTAACTTTAAAATAAATAAAAGATTTAACTTCACAATAAATCACAAAAAGAATGCACTCCTGCAGACGAAAAATAAATTACTAATACATAAATTGATCGAGCAATATACGAGACATGTAATTACCAACTTAACACATCTTTGACCAAAGCAATAAAAGCGAAAAAGGTTACAAAAAATGCTCGTCCTCAGTTTTTATACCAGCTTATGTAACATAGTCTACGACCATTAGCCACTTAGAGACAAGTAAAACAGTAGGTTGAATGATATATACATTAATTAATTATAACAGTAAGAAAAATATATAGTCAGCATCTGAAGGGAAGGCGGGTTGGTATTTCTTAGAACTTTTTCATATTTACATAAGAAATTACAATATTTCGTCCCGTCAGAATAAAAAGACTAACTGTTATCGGAGTTTTGGAGCTTCACTTT
>JABUQX010052511.1:10000-30000 GCA_015478945.1 Trachelipus rathkii | reverse complement strand
ATCAAACACCCAACCTACAACTTCTGGTCCAACCATGGATCTATTGATCGTTATTGATCTATGATCTATTGATCTATTGATTCAGGTCATATTTTTACTATAATTATCATGTTTTACATACCCTAAAGCAGTAAATCAGTAAATCAAACCATCCAACCACCTTCCTGTCCATCCGTGATCTATTGATCTATTGATCTATTGATCTATTGATTCAGGTCATATTTTTACTAAAATTGTCATGTTTTACATACCCTAAAGCAGTAAATCAGTCAAAATCAGACCATCCAACCACCTTCCTGTCCAACCGTGATCTATTGAATCTTATGATTCTACTTGATCTATATGATTCAAAGTCATTTTACTAAATAAATTGTAATGTTTTACATACCCTAAATCAGTAAATCAGTAAATCAAACCGCTCAACCTACACTTCTGTCTAACCATGATCTATGATCTATTGATCTATTGATTCAGGTCATATTTTTACTAAAACTATCATGTTTTACATACCCTAAATCAGTAAATCAGTAAATCAAACCAGTCATACCACACTACCCACCCCCTTCATCTATGATCTATTGATCTAATGATCTATTGAATCAAGTCCCATTTCGAGTATCATTTTGGATAAACATAACATAAAAACAAATTCTTTATACACTGATCAACGAATATTTGCTACGTAAAACAAGGTTTTCACATTAATAAAGCTTACTTAGCATCATTTTGAACTATGAATAATTTAATGCACAACGACAAACCTGGACACACCTTAAACATGAATAAGCTGTAACGTTAACAAAGTTCCACACTTAACAACAGAAATTTAACATAAACATAGCTACAAAATACGTAACCTATTACACACTTTGTCAAGCATATCTCTAACATAACAATGTTAATTTATATTAACATGGTAATATTTAAAAAAAAATTTATCACAACATTGGTTAATTATCATACTGATCAACGAATATACTCTAACGTAATAAAGTTTCCACATCAATAAAGCTAACATAGCGTAACATGAACTATGAAAATAATGTGCAAAGACAAACCTAACACGACTTACACACGAATAAACTGTTAACATTAACAAGTTCCACACTAACACAGTAAAGTAACTAACATTGCTGCAAAAACTCGTAACCTATTATTACTTTTTCAAGCATATCTGTTTACCATATTAACGTTAATCTTAAATTGACACAGTAACATTTATTCAAAAAATATCATAAACCTTGTCCGATTATCATTACAGACCAACGATAATAATGCAAACGCTAAAGTTTTTGCATTATCATAGTAATATTTAACAAAAATTATCATAACCTTACCTAAATATCATAATCACCAACAGATAATTTGCAAACATAACAACTTTTATCCAAGCATAACATAAAATAACAAAGTTTTATCCAAAACATAACATACATAACAAATTTTTTATCCAAACATAACAAAGAAAATAAGTTCTTTGAACAAAAATATCATAGTAAAGTGTAATAGTTTACCGAAATTAAGCAGTAAATCGGTAAATCAAACCACCCGGACCCCTCCCAGCCCCTCCCTACCCATCCGTCCACGACCTTTTGATATCGATCATAATGATTCAGGTCACATATTAAGTACCATTTCGGCTAAACATGTACAAAAATAAGCTTCTTATATACTAACCCAATGAATATATGTAACGTAATATTGTTTTCACATTAATAAAATCTAACATAGCATTACCAGAAACTAAGAATATAATGTACATCGACAAACCTAACACACCTTACGCCCGAATAAACTACTAACATTAACAAAGTTCCATACTTAACAAACAGTTAAAGTACGTAGCCACAGCGTACAAAACATAACCTATTCACACTTTTCAAGCATATCTCTAAACCATATCAATGTTAATTTACATTAACACTATTGTCGAATTACGTCGCATTTCGAGTATCATTTTCGGATAAACATAGCCACAAAAATGAGTTCTTTATATACCAACCAACGAATTATATGCTAACAAAACAATGTTTTCACATTAATAAAGCATCATAGCATCATATGAACTAAGAAAATAATGTACAACGACAAACCTAACACAGCCTTACGCACTAATAAACTGTTAACATTAAACAAAGTTCCACACTTACCACCAGTAAAGTAACTAACTTTACATTCAAACGTACCCTATTCATACTTTTTCAACATATCTCTAACATATTAACGTTATTTTACATTGACACTAATATTAACAACAATTATATAACCTTGTCTAATTATTATACAGACCAACGAATAACTGCAAACATACAAAAGTTTTATCCAAACATATTAAAAAATAAGTTCTTTGAATAAAATATCATAATAAATTGTAATTAGTTTACTGATTTTAAAAGCAGTAAATCAGTAAATCAGTAAATCAAACATCATCCATCTCCCACCCTCCCACCATGACCTTTTTGATCTATTGATCAATTGATTCATGTCATATTTCGAGTAACATCATTTCGGATAAACATAACACCAAAAATAAGTTCTTTACATACTAACAATCTAATATATTGCTAACTTAACAAATTTTTTACATTAATAAAGCTAACATAAACATAACCTGAACTAAGAATATTAATTGTACAACGGACAAACCTAAACACCACCATTCGGTCGGAATAAACATACTAACATTAAAAATTTCTGCATTAAACAACAGATAAAGTATCTAACACATCGCTGCAAAACGTAACCTATTCACACATCACAATTTTTTTCAAGCATATCTCTAGCATATCAATGTTAATTTTACATTAACATCGCATATATTATTAACAAAAATTTAGCATAACCCTGTCTAATCATCATACAGACAACGATATAATGCTAAAGAGTAACCAAATTTTTTACATCAACTTCGATAATATTCTAAACAAACTTTACATCATAAACTCGTCTAAAATATCATAATTCCCCAACGAATAATTGCAAACATAACAACAGTTTTAACCAAACATAACACTTTTCACGCAATTTTATCCAAACAAAACATAAAAATAAAGTTCTTTGATATAAAATATCACAGTAGAGCAGTAAATCAGTTTACAGATTTTAAAGCCAAGTAAATCAGTAAATCAAACCACCCATCCCTGCAGTCCCCTACCCACCCAAACCGCCTATGATCTATTGAACTATTGATTCAAGTCATATTTCGAGTATCATTTTGGATAAACATAACATAAAAATAAGTTCTTTATATACTGACCTACGAATATATGCTTACGCAACACCGAACAATTTTCAGCGACGAGCCCCACTACACGGAGATCACCCCAGAGAGATGCATGAAGACCCATCTCGGGGGTACCCCGAAGGGGGGTGTAAGCGGTAAGGTCACAGCCCAAAGGGCTGTGCCCTTGTAACCGCTTACACCCCCCTTCGGGGTACCCCCGAGATGGGTCTTCATGCATCTCTCTGGGGTGATCTCCGTGTAGTGGGGCTCGTCGCTGAAAATTGTTCGGTGTTGCGTAAGCATATATTCGTAGGTCAGTATATAAAGAACTTATTTTTATGTTATGTTTATCCAAAATGATACTCGAAATATGACTTGAATCAATAGTTCAATAGATCATAGGCGGTTGGGTGGGTAGGGGACTGCAGGGATGGGTGGTTTGATTTACTGATTTACTGCTTTAAAATCTGTAAACTATTACGCTCTACTGTGATATTTTATCAAAGGAATTATTTTCTTTTATGTCATTATAAAAATTTTGTTTGTTTCTTTGTTATTTTTGGCTGAACTACATATCAACTGAAACTATTCGTTAGGGATTATGATATTTAGACGAGTTATGATGAATTTTTGTTAAATATTACGAAGTTGATGTAAAAATTTGGTACGTTAGCATTATATTCGTTGTCTGTATGATGATTAGACAGGGCTATGCTAAATTTTTGTTAAATATTGCGATGTTAATGTAAAATTATCATTGATATGCTAGAGATATGATTTGAAAAAGATGTGAATAGGTTACGTTTTGGCACGATGTTTAGAACTTTACTGTCTGTTAAAGTGCAGAAATTTTTTAATGTTAGTAGTTTTATTCGACCGTATGGTGTGTTAGGTTTGTCTTTGAACATTATTTTCTTGTGAAAACTATGTTATGTTAGCATTTATTAATGCTATAAAACTTTTGTTAAGTTAGGAGGCATATATTCGATGGTTCAGATATAAAGAACTTATTTTTGTGTTATGTTTATCCGAAATGATACTCGAAATATGACATGGAATAATAGAATCAATAGATCAAAAGCGTCAATGGTGTGAGAGTGGGGAAGCAGTTGATGCGTTTGATACTATTTAAACTGATTTCTGCCTTTAAGATCAGTAAACTATTACAACTTACTATGATATTTTATTCAAGAACTTATTTTTAATGTTATGTTTGGATAAACTTTGTTTATGTTTGCAGTTATTCGTTGGTCTGTATGATATTTAAAACAAGGTTATGATAAATGTTGTTAAATCATTTAGTGTCAAATGTAAAATTAAACGTTAATATGTTTGAGATATGCTTGAAAAAAGTATGAAAAGGGGTTAAGTTTTGTATGTAAAGTTAGTTACTTTACTTGGTTTTTTTTTTTTTTTAAAGTTGGTGGAACTTTTGTTAATGTTAAACCAGTTTATTAGTGCGTAAGCTGTGCTAGGTTTTGTGATTGTACATTATTTTCTTAGTTCATATTATGCTATGTTAGCTTTATTAATGTGAAAAACATTGTTATGTTAGCATATTTTCGCTGTTAGTAAATAAAGAACTCATTTTTGTGCTATGTTTTATCCGAAATGATACTCGAAAATGCGACGTTAATTCGGATAGTGTTACATTGTAAATTAACATTGATATGTTGCAGATATGCTTGAAAAAGTGTGAATAGGTTACGTCTTTGTACGCTATGTTAGTTTACTTTCGTGTTGTTAAGTATGGAACTTTGTTAAGTATGGAACTTTGTTATTCGGCGTAAGGTTGTGTTAGGTTTTGTCATTTGTACATTTATATTCTAGTTTCTGTAATGCAGTTAGTTTATTATGTTGAAAACAAAATTCTTAGCATATATTTCATTAAGGTAAAGTATAAATAAAATTAACTTATTTTGTACCATGTTTTTCTAGCCGGAAATGGTACTTAAAATGTGACCTGAATCATAGATCGATAGATCCAAAAGTCGTGGACGGTATGGTAGGGAGGGCTGGGGAGGGGTCGAGCGGGTTTGATTTACCGTTTTACTGCTTTTATTCCGTTAACTAAACTATCGTACACTTTTACTATATCATTTTAATTTCAAAGAACTTATTTCTATGTTATGTTTGGATAAAAATTTGTTATTTTATGTTATGTTTGGATAAAACTTTGTTATTTTATGTTATGCTTGGATAAAACGTTGTTATGTTTGCAATTATCTGTTGGTGATTATGATATTTAGGTAAGGTTATGTAAATTTTGTTAAAAATATTAACTATGATTTAATGCAAAAAAAAAAACTTTACGTTGCATATATTCGTTGGTCTGTATGATAATCGGACAAGGTTATGATATATTTTTGATAAATGTTACTGTGTCAATGTAAGATTAACGTTAATATGGTAGAGATATGCTTGAAAAAGTATGAATAGGTTACGTTTTGCATGCAATGTTAGTTACTTTACTGGTGTTAAGTGTGGAACTTTGTTAATGTTAACAGTTTATTCGTGTGTAAGTCGTGTTAGGTTTGTCTTTGCACATTATTTTCTTAGTTCATGTTACGCTAATGTTAGTTTTATTGATGTGGAACCTTTATTACGTTAGAGTATAATTGTTGGGATTTCAGCTATTAATAATTAACAATGTTGTTGATAATTTTTTTTAAATATACCATGTTAATATAAATTAAACATTGTTATGTTAGAGAATAGCTTGACAAAGTTGTGAATAGGGTACGTCATTTGTATGCTATGCTTAGTTATTTATGATGTTCTGTTAAGTGTGGAACTTTGTTAACGTTTAAAGTTTATCATGTTTAAGGTGTGTCAGGTTTGTCGCTGTGCATTATTCATAGGTCAGATGATGCTAAGTAAGCTTTATAAATGTGAAAACTTTGGTTACGTTAGCATTATATTCGCTGTCAGGTGTATAAAGAATTTGTTTTATGTTATGTTTATCCAAAAATGATACTCGAAATGGGACTTGAATCAATAGATCAATAGATCATAGATGACGAGATGAAAACACTTATCAAGTGTAATGAAAGGTTCGAATTATACTGAAGATACTGATCAGGGTATGTAAAATCATGTGAGTTTTAGTAAAATATGACCTGAATACAATAGATCAAATAGATCATGGTTAGACAGAAGTGTAGGTTGAGCGGTTTGATTTACTGATTTACTGATTTAGGGTATGTAAAACATTACAATTTTTAGTAAAAATGACTTGAATCAATAGATCAATAGATCAGTAGATCAATAGATCAATAGATCAATAGATCAATAGATCACGGTTGACAGGTGTTTGGAGGGTTTGATTTACTGAAGTCATGTTTTAAGGATTTACACATGTGAGTTAATAATTAAAAATTGACCTAATATTAGATCAAAAGTCATCAATAGATCAATAGATCAATAGATCACGGTGGACAGGAAGGTGGTTGGATTGGTTTGATACTGATTTACTGATTTACTGCTTTAGCGTATGTAAATAAAACAGGACAATTTTAGTAAAAAATATGACCTGAACAATAGATCAATAGATCAATAGATCAATAGATCATAGATCAATAGATCATGGTTGGACAGAAGTGTTGGTTGGGTGGTTTGATTTACTGATTTACTGCTTTAGGGTATGTAAAAAACGTAAATTTGTAAGTTATAAACATTAAAAGAATAAGAATTTTATTTATTATATTATATTATTTTTATTTTTTTTTTTTCTTCTTGATGGTTCTGAAACCTTTATTTTTGAAATTTACAGACTCGATAACATATATAGGGACACCAACATTGTTGTTATACGATGTTTGATAACCTCGGCAACCGCACCGGAGCCTGCACCGTGCCGGTAACCAACTCGTGTATCCTTCTCAACTCTTTTCCTCATCCCTACTTTCTTTCCTCCTTTCTTCTTCCTCCTTGACCTTCTGTTTTGAACTTTGTGTATTTTGTCCCAGTCGGACCCCTCGTTGGGGGTCCTTAGACACCCTATACGGACTTATAACCATCATTTTCGAGATCTACCAGATCAATAACATGTATAAGCTACAAATATGTTGTTATTACGAATGTTTTATACTCAGCACCGCAAACCCGGCTCAGCACCGTGCCGGAGCCAAACTCGCTCGAATCCGATACCAAGATCTTTCTAGAATTCAACTCTGAATCCATCTCACCAAATTTCACCTTATACGAACACTTCGATTTTTTAGGGGGTGGGGCCCCCTTCGGGGACCCAGGGACGTAACCTCGTCTACGACGAGTTTACGTCACCATCTAACCCCCCTCTAAAATTTTAACCCAATACGATAAATCTAACCCATGTAGATATATATCGGAGCCAGAGGCTGAGCCGGAGCCGGAGAAACCTTGAGTCGGAGTTGCGTAAAAAAAACGATTCCTTACAGGAATCGTTTTTTACTCAGGAATCGTTTCCCTCGTAATCGATTCTTCGTATCCAAATTTCGGCCTTCTATGATCAATTTAAATTTTTAGGGGCCAGCGCCCCCCCTCTGGTGAGGGGCCCACGACACGTACCTCTCTACGACGAGGTTACGTCACCCCCTATAGGGGTGTCAAGTGTTTGAGAGAGATACCATATAGCAAACTCTATCCGTTACTAGTGTTCGTCCTTTGGTGGTGTTAGGTGCTGTGCGGTGCTTGCTTAGCGTGTTTGTGTGGTGCGGGGTGGTGCGGTCTTGCAGGGCCATATACGGATATAATATATTATATATCATAGATGTAAAATATTACATATAGATATATATATATATATAATTAATGTATACCGGTATATATATATATAATATATATATATATATATATATTATATAATATATATATAGTATAATAAAACAGAAATTAAAAACACAATATATTTTTTATTTATTATTTATTTATTTATTTATTTATTTATATATATTTTTTTTATTTAATTTATTTAATTATTTATTTATTTATTTATTTTTGTTTATTTTTTTTGTTTATTTATTTTTTATTATTTTTTTTATTTATTTATTTATTATTTATTTTTTTATTTATTAATTTTTTTTTTTATTTATTTATTTATTTATTTTTATTGTTTCGAAAAAAAACCGAAGTTGGCCAAGCACCGGAATTTTACGCACCCATTGCGTCATCTAACCTTGGTAGAAAGTTAAGGTATATAAATGGAGTAATAATTAGGAATCTTAAAGTTCACACCTCACGGGCACTGCTCTATTCCAGGAGGGGAACTACTCTAGGTAATTTCTACCTAGTATCAGGATGAAGGGTCGAACCCTAGCCCCTTGCCTCGATACTCTGTTGTGCTACCTTAAATTTAAAAACAAAACTATTTATTTGAGATCATTCAAGAAGAAGGTAAAACTATTTCCTTTTTACTTCTTTTTTATTTTACTAAAATAAGGAAGGTCGAGTATCGCACCGCCAGTCATTTAAACGCACCGCATCGCACCTCACTTCACCGCACCTCTCTTGCAATGTGTACCTCGCCGAACTGCACCGCACAGCACTGGTGTTTCGGTCAATATTTCTTTCTACTACTACCACTACTACTACTGCCTGCTAACTCCACCAATAATAATAATAATAATAATAATAATAATAATAATAATAATAATAATAATAATAATAATAATAATAATAATAATAATAATAATAATAATAATAATAATAATAATAATAATAATAATAATAATAATAATAATAATAAAACATTTAAAAGGTTTGAAATATTTTGCGAGTTGAAATACAAATTCAAAAAATTTTCATTTTAAAATGCAAATTTAAAGTTAAACCAATTAACATGCAGCCGAACCAGTACAGACACTGTGAGACACATATATATATATATATTTAAACACGCACATACTCTCTCTCTCTCTCTCTCTCTCTCTCTCTCTCTCTCTCTCTCTCTCTCTTCTCTCTCTCTCTCCTCTCTCTCCTCTCTCTCTCTTCTCTCTATATATAATAATATAAATATATATATATATAGATAATACATATAAAAAATAAATATATATATAATATATATATATATATATATATATATATATATATATATATATATACATATTATATATATATAGTATATATATATATATATATATATATATATATATATATATATATATATATATATATATATATATTAATATATATATACTATATAATATATATATATATATATATATATATATATATATATATATTATATATATATATATATTATATATATAATATTATATATATATATATATATATATAATAATAATATAGTAGAAATCAAAGAAAATCCAAACGCTAAGTTAGTAAGTATCAAGAATTAGGGAGGCCTAAGTTAATAATAAACTGCAATAATCAAAGTTCTTAATAAATTTTCACATAAATAAAATGGTCTTCTGGATGTTTAGAGCGTTAGCTTTCGATCCTTACTGAATTTACTGGATCCTCTTCGACGCTTGTGAAGTGAAGACTCTTCAGTCTTCATTCCACAGCGTCTGAAAGAGATCCAGTAATTCAGTTAAGGACAAAGCTAACGCTCTAAAATCCAGAAGACCATTTTATTATGTGAAAATTTATTAAAAACTTTGATATATTTGCAGTTTATTATTAACTAAGGCTACCAACTTATATATATATAATATAATATATTATATATATATTAATATATATATTTATATATTATATAATATTTATTATTATATATATATAATATATATATATATATATATATATTAGTGATGGGAGATTAATCGTCATCGGCATCGGCAAAATCGGCATATTTTTTCTCAATCGTCATCGTCAATTTCTGCCGATTATTTTGCCGATTAAATGAGGAAATATTACACCAGAAACTGGAGAAAAATTATGTTTCTGCATCACAATTTCAGAACTCTAAATTTAAAGTACTAGAATTTTGTATATCAGTCCATGTTCTCACATATTAATATTTTTTTAAAATAAGTGTTTTGAAGATACTATATTTTAAAATTACATAAAATATTAAGCTGAAATATAAGGAGCATGAATGATTTTAATATTAAATAAATCATTATTATTAATCAAGAGAAATTATTATTATTATTATATATTATTATTATTTATTATTATTAATTATTATTAATATTATTTTATTATTATTATTATTATTATTATTATTATTATTATTATTATTATTATTATCATTATTATTATTATTATTTTTATTATTATTATTATTACTATTATTATTTTTTATTGTATTATATAGTGACGATATAATGTTAATGTTTATTATCATTAATGCTGTTAGTTTTAGTTTATTATTATTATTATTATTATTATTATTATTATTATTATTATTATTATTATTATTATTATTATTATTATTATTATTATTATTATTATTATTATTATTATTATTTTAAGTAATGTATTACGATTATTTTTCTATCTTTTTTATTGTTCATATTACTGTTATCGTTATTATTCATTATTATTATTATTATTTTTGATGCTTTTCATTATTACTCTTAGATTGATTATTATTATTATTATTATTATTTATTAATTATTATTATATTATTTATTATTAAATTATTATTTTATTATTATTATTATTATAATTATGTATTTATGTATACGCCGCCACCTGTAAAATTGGCCTGGTCGTCGAATACGTTACCTGTGCCATCTTAACGGACATTCTCCTAGCGTGGCTGATTCTGCTCCCACTCAAAATAGGCTCCTCGCTTGTGGGCCAGGAGTGTTCGGTTCGGAGGAATTATCGTGGTGCCAAACTCGCGTGCATAAAGCAGCTCCGGGCTATGGTTGTTGTCTTTTTCACCGGAGTCGGCACCAGGGAGTGGTCCTGGTCGTTGCGAATTGGCCATTACTTACTGTTAAACACATAGCTTACCTCATAGCATAGGGAGAATCCAACCTATATTCCTTTCTGCAGTTCCCAGAGTTTACTTTTCGTTACCGCCATTTTCTCGTAGGGTTTGTGCGGTTCTTACGGCTTCCAGAGACCGGTTTTCCCCATTATGTTATACACCATACCTATAAAAATCCCACTTCTCATTTATATTTTCTGAATCACTTCATTTCAACAATGACGCGATCTTTGCTTTCCTTCGGGAACTGACTCTACTCGATAAGATTTAATTCCTGAATTCCCGTTTTCATGCGTTCAGTTTAGGAGTTACCCCTGTAGTTAGTTTTCTGACTCAGTATCGCCGCTTTTTTTGGTGCGCAGTGGTGGCTCCTGTACACTTACTAAAAAAATTATTATTATTATTATTATTATTATTATTATTATTATTATTATTATTATTATTATTATTATTATTATTATTATTATTATTATTATTATTATTATTATTATATTATTATTATTATTTATTATAAAAAGTAATATTAAAGCCAAAAATAAAATTTCAACACAATAAGTCACCACCAATTTTGTCTAAAAAAAACTCCCCCAAAAAAGACAAAAACAGAAAATATCCCATCTCAACTTCGCCAGTAGGAAAATCATATCCACTCCTCAGAAAGGGTGTCCTAAGTCCGAAAACTCTAAAGAAGGGGGGCTTACAGCCATCCTGGAGGTTCAAAAGGTAAGAGTTGCAGACTTCTCCTCTCAGAGTTGCTTCTTCGGATTTTCTTTCCTTTAAAAGTTAAGAAGAAAACACTTCCCATCAAGATCGTTCCTTCAGGACTTAAACCATTGTTGAAGACTAAATTGATCGTTGCAATTTCATTACCGCCTGAAGATGCCTCGAGTTCGGAGGCGAAATATTGCAACGATCAATTTAGTCTTCAACAATGGTTTAAGTCCTGAAGGAAGGATCTTGATGGGAAGTGTTTTCTTCTTAACTTTTAAAGGAAAGAAAATCCAAAGTTGCGTAAGCAATTTTTACCTTTTGAACCTCCAGGATGGCTGTAAGCCCCCTACTTTAGAGTTTTCAGACTTAGGACACCCTTTCTGAGGAGTGGATATGATTTTCCTACTGGCGAAGTTGAGATGGGATATTTTCTGTTTTTGTCTTTTTTGGGGAGCTTTTTAGACAAAATTGTCCCAATCATTGTGTGAATATTTTAATTTGACACTTTCCAACTTATTAATAGTGGTTTTCCATAACAGAAATAATTATTATTATATTATTATTATTATTATTATTATTATTATTATTATTATTATTATTATTATTATTATTATTATTATTATATTATTATTATTATAATATTATATTATTTAATTATTATTATTTTTATATTATTATTATTATTATTATTATTATTATTATTATTATTATTATTATTATTATTATTATTATTATTTATTATTATTATTATTATTATTATTTTATTATTATATTATTATTATTATTATTATTATTATTATTATATTATTATTTTTTTTTGTTTTTTATTATCTAGCTTATTAGAGTTAGAATCATTATCATTTTAAATAAACTTTTGCTATATTATTGTTTAAGAATTAGAATATAAATTTGAATATGAAACCACTATAATACTTCACTGAGCTCATATGACAAAAAACGTCTCTTAGCAGCCCATGTCTCGTCTACGTATTTATTTTTATTATTAAATTGCTATTTTTTAAGATTTAATATGACGGTATTTTATAAAATAGCAACAAATAAAATTATTTTGGATAACTATTTTTATTTGTATTTATTATTATTATTATTATTATTATTATATTCACTATAATTATTACTGATTATTATTATTATTATTTATTATTATTATTATTTAATTATTATTATTATTCATTATTATTATTATTATCTATTATTTATTAGTTATATTTATTATTATATAGAAATTAGGAACAAAACCAAGATGTTAATGAATACCAGGAAAAACTTCTATTTGTATTAATGCGGTTCTTAATGCATTTACACATTTAAATAAGATTTAGGTAAACAAAATTTATTTCTTCTTTATTAATAATTAAATAAAATAAAATAATACTCATCATCGAATTATATTATTTCAATTGATCATCTTCCTCATCGTCAAAATTTTACTATAATCGTCATCGTCAAAAAAAATTCTTATTGTCCTTCAACAAATATATTAAAAATATTTTATACAGTATATTTTTAATATACATTATTTATTATATATATATATATGTATATAATAATATATATATATATATATACGTTTTTACTACTATATCTCAGACTACATAGATCAATCATGCAATATATATAGGTACATATTTCATTTCATTCTCACCACATAAACCTCAATCCCGAGATCCAATATATATATATATATATAATATATATATATATATATATATATATATATAATATATATTTTATTATATATATATATACTATAATATATATATATATATATATAATAGCCTATATAAAATGGCAAATAGGTATTTATATTATATATATAATATATATAGTGTTATTTATAAGAGTTTGACTCCAAGAAACGAAAATCAATAAAAAATGTAATGTAATTTCAATGATTTGAGGTTAAATACTTTACAATTAGCGGTAACCTAAGCCTAATCTAACCTAACCTAATCAACCTAACCTAAACCGAGCATAACCCTTACTACTAACCTAAACGCAAAACCTAACCTAAATTACCTACCCTAATATCTACAGGAGTCAACCTTCTTATAAATGTTCCATAGGCTCTGATTTCATATCATATATATATATAGGGACTTATAAGATATTATTAGAGAATTAATATACTTAGATCATATAGTGTGATTGTTGGTTTTGTACATTTTTAGTATTATATATATATATATATATTATATATATAATATATACATATATATATATATAGTATATATATAATAATATATCCAGATCTATATATATATATATATATATATATATTATATATATATATAATATATATATATATATATATATATATATATATATATTTATTTTATATATATTTTTGTGGTATTTGGTTGAAAGAGTACGTCGAGTGAACTGAAGGACTTTGATTGCGTGAAGAAAAGTGCATGTTAGAAGTGGTAGATGGAATGTGTGCGATCAAATCTTTACATAAAAACAAATGATTGGAAAAAATGAGATAGAAGAAGAATAAATTGTATTTAGGTTTTATTGGACTTGCAACAGGCGTCATGACATTATTAATAGGAGAAGCTTCTGTGTTTTTAAGCCGATATATGTGTTGGTTGGTCGGCGTCTGTATGGAGAATCAAAGTATGTTAAATTGACGATAGCTGAAGCGTATGTAAGAATAAAATGAATCGAAAGATGATTTTTAATATAAATGTGAGTTAGCCTGGATGTGTTATGTCTTCCTTCATCTTATTTAACTTTGTATCTGCATGCGCTTATGATATGAAATTTAGAAGAGTGAGGATGCAGGGGAAGTATATACAATGATGGAGAAAGGACGAGAGTGGAAGTTGCCCAGCTTTTTGTATGTGGATGATAGTTTTGTGTGGTGAAATTGAAGAGAGTTTGGGAGGATTGGTAGAGGGGGTTGGCAGGGTGTGTAAAAGGAGGGGTTTGAAAGTAAATATACATAAAGAGTAAGATTATGGTAGGCGATTGGGTTTCAAAAATGGTGGGGCAAGAATTTACCATTGTACATGAGAGGTAAGGGGAAAGTGTCAATACTAAATATACCAATAAAAAAGGCAAACAATTAGATAAAACACTTTGTTACAAAAATATTTAATGCCCTGATGCTGAAATACTTGAGCATGATACATTGTTATATACATATATGGAAAATGCAAATGTTTAATTTTAGCATAAGATTACAAATTCAATTGTTGAAACTTTAAAATAAAAAAGTAACTCGAAGAGTATTAAAAGTAATGAGCCTTACTAGTTTATGAAACTTAAAATTAATGTGTCTTTGTTTTCTTCTAGAGTACACTTTTACACATTCATCTACGGTTATTTGTGTGTCTTCATTGGATATTTCTAGCAGTGCCAGATTTGTTACGTTCCTGTTTTGTTGCATTTCTTAAATAGTTTTTCACCCTTTTGAGAACACGAAAGGTAGTTCTCCTGACGCTGTAGACACAAGAACTGTTAAATACAATTTCAAAAGCTTCAAAATATTTTGGTATATAACTTTATTGTGAGATTGTTTTGCTTTAAACTCCAACGCCAATCTGGAAATTAGTGTGCGATCAGATAAGCTGTTACATTCAATCTCATATACTTCCTATAACAGAACAAGCCACTTTAAACTCTTTGTTGGTGATGGAGTCACGTTTAAATATAGCAGTTACTGCAGTTTCCATGTGGCATAGCAGTGTCAACTGATTTTTGTCGATGCGTGACTATATTTTCAACAATATTGTCAAGAAATGGATAGTATGTTGTTTTTAAGGAAAGGTCACGAGGTGAAGAAACAGCTGGATGAACATCTCCTCCTCCAATTTTCTGTGGAATTTTGCGCTTACTTGGAGTGACTGGTCCTTTAGATCCATGTTGCTCACAAAATATATTCGCCTCAGACCAAATCAAGTCAAATTTATTTTTATTTCGAAGATCTGCAATAGCTGTTTCAATCTGATTGGCAATATTAGCACCTTTGTGAATTGAAATATCGTGATTCTGAATGTATTTTGAAAGAATGTTTGTCCTTTCAAATACTTGTTTCATCATATTCAGCCCAAATAAAAATTCCATTCTTTTTACACACAAGATCAACCCATGAGCTTCACCACCAGCCCTTGGGTCATTCGCTTCAATATCTTCCAGAGTCTGTATTATTTCTGGCAGATGCTGTTGAATAGCTCGAAGACTTTTATATCGACTGATAAATCTAGTGTAACTCAATGCCTTGAGAGGCAAGTTTGTCCTAGATTCTTTTTTATCTTTCACCGATAGTCCCTTCCATTATCTTTATAAATATTCTATGGTTCGGCGAGTCTTCAATGAAAAAATTGAGAACCGCACTGAAAACATTGCGAACCATGGAAATACGTTTTCGATAAATCACAAAGAGAATATTTAAAGAATGCATGTAACAGTGTGCACATACATTGCGTTCGGATTATTTCTTTTAATCTTGCTGCTTACGCCTATTATTTATCACCTGTACATATTTGCTGTACGCATATCATCTCGACACTATATTAGAGTCTCTAACCTACTTCATCACACAGACGGGAGATAGCGATACAATGATTCTCATACTTAATCTTCTATATTAAAACCAAAGAATCTTTCTTCATTTGATTCAAAATCTACATATACCTCAATACGATAGCCAATTGTTCATGATTTGTTTTTGATCTGGAGTTTCATCCACGATTACAGAGAAGTACTTGTTTTCTTGACACTTTCATTATGTTTTTTTTTTATTACTTTCTAAAATTGTCCGCACTCGTTTTGTACATCGTGATAAACATAATTAAATTACTTTTCTCGCTCTAAAGAACATTCTTCAAAAGCAAAATTTTCTGACGACCCAATTTCAACAATTAAAATATAATAAACCTAGAACAATAGATAAATCTATGTCAGTAAACTATAGATCCAAGCCTAATATAGCAAAAACAAGTAATTTTGTTTACCCGTTTTAACAAGACTTTTCGAGATTTTTAACGTTTTCTTTGTGATGAGAAGAAATCTTCTTGATACCTTGCTTTAAACTTTTAACCTTCTGCCAGCTTGCAACAAGCGCTCAAGATGAGAAGTTCGTCGTGTTCTTGAAAGGCTGTGTTGCTTATTTACATTTTAAACTCTCTAGTAATAAATTTTAACTCATAATTCACCAACACTGTCAAATAATCGACATGGAAAACAGAAAGCTTTGTCACAAGAAAACTATATTCAACTCACTTAAATTTTGAATACCATGCACACTTTTAAATCTCTTCTTTAGTCTCTGGGAAATGCGCAGGGAAGGTTGGAATGGCCTTCTTTAATATTATTCCAAGGCAGTATCTTTCACAAAGTGGATTCTTGTTGTGGAGGTTACAGGACGAGACCGTGTTTTAATTTAACATTGTACATGAGGGTATTGCTTAATTGAATCACTCCAACAAAGGAAAGTGAAGATTCAGGTTCCAAGCAATCATTAAACACGAAGGATAGTACCAGATGTTCTATGTAGCGACTGAGTTTCTCAGTTACAATCTCTTTTTCTGTTTTTACTAAAAAAAAATGCGAGGTGTATTGAGAAATACTTTTTTAACATCATTTTATTTATATCACTTGCTACACTAACAAGTTAACCCGTGAAACAGTATCACATTCACAAGTCACTAATATCCAAAAGCTCTTATAACTTTATGTTTCTCTATGATACGCAATGTCACAAGAAAAAAAATGTACTAAAATTATGTGATTGAAAATCTTAAATATTTAATCTTGGGACTGTTCGAGGCGACCGGGAAATGGCAGAGCTAATTGGTCAGTCAAAACAATACCATAGAAACATCATCCTTCGTGAGCGTAAAGTCGCGCATGCTTGCTGAATGACAGGCTCCAATTAACATGAGAGTAGAGGGTAGGTACATGTAGACAATTTTCTAGAATTGATGCTTAATACCTACTAAAGATTACATATTAACTATACAATATATTATAATATTTCCCAAGTTATGCAACAAAATTATTTTTTAAAAAGCCTTTAATTTTCTTAAACAATAGCTTAATCTATCGTTGAAAAATTATCAGTAAAATAAACAATTTTTGTATTTCTACTCGCAAAATAAACGCGTGAATTTATCAAAGAAAATCCTTATTTTATTTGTTAAAATGGAAATCACAAAAGTAAAGGTACATGATCAATTTTCTTCTCTTTGATATTGCTGTTCGTATATTAAAAGAATTAATTAAAAAATTGGGGGGGAACTGCCCCCATATATAACATATAACACATATAATATATAGTATATATATTATATAATCTAGTAATATATTAATATATATACTATTTACTTAGACAAATTATATTATATATATAATTATATATATTATAAATATATATATATATATAGATACAGTAATATATATTAACTTCGCAGTTCTAGGAGAGAAAGCGCGAAATACTCTAGCCCTTCTGCCTAGTGGTTACGAAAAAAGAAGTAGTTCTGATAACATGCCATGTTGAAAGTTTAAGGTGTCACTTGGAAGCATGCCGAGCAGCGAAATCTTCTTGGAAGATTGTAGCAATGGACATGCAAATGGTAACTGGAACAAATTATTACTTGCCAAAAACAAAAAATTAATTTCATCTGAAACAAACAATATTTTTTGTGGGTACACACTTTTACCTTACGAGGTACAGCAATACATGAAGGGATTTTTTGAAACTCTAATCGTTTCAAATAGATTCTGGATAAGAGTTGAAATGCCCTTACAGGTGGCCAAAAATTTGCTACTTAAAATCATAAGAATTACAAAATAACTTATGTTGAAATTAATAAAGGGACTGTCATTGAAAGATGTCAAAAAAAATATACATATCTGTTTAGCTGACAAAATCTTATATAACTGGGACATGAACATTGTCTATTGAATTCGATTTTTTAGATGGGACTGAATGTTCGTTCGTGAAGTAATCATTAGGATTTTGCATTATTAGAAGTCATGGATGCAAGTGCTATTATTGTTTTCTTGGGACGAAGCTAGATCAAACAAGCGCGTTATGACAAGTTACGTATGGTGTTCACTATGGAGGAAAAGATGGAGGAATACAAAGATAGGGAATAATGATGGATTAGTACAAAAAAGAAAACTTTATATTTCAGAAATAGATATGATACGATCTGAACTCTGTATCTGAAATCCACAATGTATCCACTATTTAAGACATTATCAATTTCTTTTGTTTCATTGTGAGAAAACTGACTTACCAGTATTTCACGTTTTGCGAGACGCGATGGTTAGAAAAAATACCGCAGTATTTCAATATCATGAACATTTTGTGACATTATTGTGCAGGTCTGAAAATTGGCAAAAGTAGTAAGGTAAAGAGGTAAAATGCATTTAGCTGTTATAATGCTGGACAAAACCTGTTTTCCTTAATATTCAACCTGCATTATAGCCAAATATTCGGCTTTAGTTGAACCCGTGGCTAATCTAATGTCGAAGAGTTTAACCTTCTTCAATGCTCGAATCATTGTGAAAAAAATTCTTCTCCGTGAAAATACTGCTCCAATCAGAAACGATACATGGCCGGATGCAAAGATTGATAAATCACCTGATGAAATCCTGGATGGTTATCTTGGCAACACAAAGGATTGGTCGTCCAGAACATCCGGCATTTGCTGCATTTCCAGAGAAAGAAGAGATAAGTTTGTTAGATATTTTCCATGCCGAAAAAGTAATCACAGTTCCTGAGAGAACGACATCATCTGAAGAGGAATACCCAGCTTTTTTTTTCTTTTATTATTATCACAGTATTTGAAGACTTTTATAAACTGAAGACTTCAAGTAGAGCTGACTCTGTAGTGAAGTCGTGAAAGTACAAGATCACCGGGGAAAATATGTATTTGGAAATCGCGAAATTATGAAGAAAGCGCAACGGGATTTTTCCCAATAATTAAAAAATGCCTTACTATATATCAATAGACTCAACCACGCTATCGACAACCAATTGAAACGAACTTTATGCACTTTGTAGAAGAGTTTTAAAACAAATGGCAAGGTCGACGTGAACAGAAATCAGATTAAATGGACTTATGTCTCTTGACCAAAGCGTGTTCACAGAAAATTAGTTTTGGAATGAAAGCTGAAATTGAATGAGCGTGTCGGAAATT